>SKCR01039027.1:0-48899 GCA_019454045.1 Zanthoxylum bungeanum | reverse complement strand
AGCAAAACAATGATTCGGGCAGTAGCACTTTTTCTAATGACTCAATCATCCATTTTGATATATATATATATATATATATATATATATATATATATATATAATATATATATATATATATATGTATTTTATTATTATTATTATTATTATTATTATTATTATTATTAATTTTTTTTTTTTTTTTTAGAGAATGTGAATGTTCGAACTCATAAATACTATTGGGCTACAAGCCCCAAGTGGCATACGAAATTTGAGACTTGAGACTACACTATTCACAATAAGTTTTCAATTGCATAACTACTTAATCAGGGAGCAGTTATGGGTGGAAATGGGCCGAATTGGGTCTGAATTTTGATAAGTCCAATCCGAGTCCGGTAAATATTTTTTTGCCCGGATTTGAGAAAAGTTCGGTCCGGTCCGACTCGGGGTCTGGGTTTGGACCAGGCTTTATCCGGTTCGATTTTTATTAATAAAAAATTAAAAATTTTTAATTTATTATTATTGGAAATTCTCTTATATTTATAGGAAATATGTAGGGGAGACATGTCCATTAGAAGTACCTTGTGGGAAAGACACAAATGTGAAGGGACATATCTTCTAAGTTTAAAGGATGTATCTCTAGGCATTTAAAAACATTAGGAAATGGTATAACCCTTAAGATGGTTATATCTTAAACCAAAATGTGTCTTTAAAGACACCATTACATGCCTATAAAAAGGGGCAATAGATTCATTTTCAAGTATCTAAAAATTTCATAAGACTATCATTATTTAGAGAGTTTCCACCATTTATTTTTTGTTCGTGTTCTTGATTCAGGAGTGCCTCTAAATCAAGAATCATGGGAGAACATTGGCCACAAGATTCGTAGTGCACCGAGACGGGGCTAATAAGTTCTTAAGGACGGAAAATTACTCGACTTGGTATTCTTTTCTTCTTCATCCACAAATTTATTTCAGGTTTGTCTAAGACTTCCGATCTATGTAGTGCATGCATGATAATTATTGTTGATTATTATTCTTTTATGAATTATGCATGTTTAAGTAATTGCAATACAACTATCCAACAATTATATATATATATATATATATATATATATATAATATATATATATATTTTATAATATAAACATAAATAATATTTTTTTAAGCCCGAGCCAGGCCGGGTCCGGGCTTAATGCGCTAGGCCCGGCTTAGGCTCGGGCCTATACTCCGCGGGCTCGGCCAATGATTTTTTACTCTCGGGCCGGGTGTTAGGGTTGGTGCTCTGAGTGCCAATCTGGATCGTATTTATGTTCGATTCATAAATACGAACGATTCAATTTTCCGTAAATATTACTAATTTATTGGTAGCACCCTTGTTTTTTATACACATATTTGATCTAATTACGATTAGATATCTGATTCCGATTAGACTGAAACTAAATCTGGTTTAGTGATATGCGTATATTAGACAAAGACCCTAGGATTTACAGTATAGTGCGCAGTTACAACGTAGTTTGTAATTGACAGTGGGAAGCGCACTATTAGATGTATACCCTTAAATAAAGTTCATGGTCAAGATTTGCTAACACGGGTCGGTTAGTAAAATCCGCTGAGACTAGTAAATGTCGTATATCGTGACTCAGTCTGATGGTTTATCCCGGTGAACCATGAGTCTCTGGAGACTCGTATAGACATGTAAGTATTTATTTGATAAAACACTAAACGAATCACTGAAGGTTTCCTAATAGATGGTACACCAACGTCAATAGGAACCTTCTCGAGTTGAGCGAGCATAGTGGTCCTTCGACTTGAGATATCACTGTGGATATATGAGTTATCCTCCACACTTTGATGGTAGTCACGTCAACGATCTAGTCATGAACAGACCTCCGCCTGTTCGTTGGGTGTGGACTGATGCTCATGATATCATGTGCGTATCAAGATAGGATCCGTCAGTCCTGTGTACAGGGCATAGGCATCCTCACGTGTTTACGATCTAGTAAATCCATGGCCGTGGTATAACATCGGAAACCAGTTCTGAGTGTTATTTCGTGATCGTAAATTGAAAGTCGACTGTATTATACCGAACGGATTTGACGTTCTGATCTATATCCCAGGTATAAACGGATGGCCTGTGACGAAGGGATTATACGTATGCTATGACCTCGACTTGTATAGTTTAGCGAGATTATTTGTGGTCGTCATAATCCATGAGTGGGTGGATTATGGACACGAAATTGGATTTCGTGACGGATAGACCTAAACTTAGAGAGTCTCACAATATGAAGTGTACTCGTTGAGCACTTGGGCAACGCGATATGAATAATACAGATTATTCATAATACTTCGCCAGATTAAATGAGTTAATTCATATCGTTTAATCGTTAAACGATAACACATGTTTTAGAGGATTTTTGTCCGATAATAATTATTGTGTATTTGTATTTGATACATAATACGATTAGATACACATTAATTATTAATCAAATGAGATTTTGACACATGTCATAGATATATGTATTTATTATTTAATGTAAATAAAATACATATATTTGTATAAATTAATTGTTTAATTAATTAATTATTTAATAGTTAAATAATTAAATAATTGATTTTTCAATCTTTATCCATTTATTATTAATTGAATAATACTTGGTGAATTTTGATTGGAAAATATGGCATGAATTGATTATGCTTTATATATGTCTAAATTTGATTGGATATAATAAAGTTTAATGCTTTTTTTATTAAAAATTTGAAAATGATAAAAATACCCAATTTCTTATTGCTAAAGTCGGTCAACACTAGTATTAAAGGGAAAAATTTTGTTTTCTCTCTCTTGTTCACTCATTCACTGCCGAGAAGACCAAAATGAAATGGGTTTCATATTTGTTTGATGATTCAAGCTTGGAAATGAAGGAAATTCAAGAAAAAAAAAGCTTGGGAAATTGGAGATTAAAGGTAATCCTAAATCTTCTTGAGCTTGGAAAATTATTTCATGTTTTCTTGAATTCTTAGAAAGGTTCTAGAGTTCCTTAGTTTCTTAAAATTTGGGGCTTTTGGTGTTGATGGATGAATTGGAAGAGTTGAAGCATGTGTGAAGTGGTTTTGGAAATAATTAGTGTAATTATTGTCCAATTTAATCAATTATTGTAGGACAACTTTGTTGCCATTCTAGAGTGTAATAGCCACTCTTATTATGCATAGAATTGTTCTAGAGTGATTCATTTGTGTGGTGACTTGATTTGGTGTGTTGATTAATTTGATTAATCTTGAAATTTTGGATTAAAAGCTTGAAAATGGGTAATTTCTGTTTGCATATCAGATCTGCCAAAACTGGAAATTATGTGATGATTTTGATGTCATATGAATGTATTGGATTTGTTTTGGGAGTTGGCACAATTTCCGGAAAGAGTTTCCGACTTGAAATAAGCGAAAACGGCCAAAAATGGCGTTACCGGGTGGATTTCGAGCCAACCGGGTGACGGCTGTGGAAATAGTGATTTCGTCACTGTTTGGGCAGCCCATGAACTGTCCCGACACTACTGGAGCTGACCTGGGCAGTTTCCATAAGTGTCGGGTAGTCGGTTCAGTCAAAAACGCGTTTTAGACAATTTTGCGGAAAAATGGTTTTCGTAAAAGTTTCGCGAGTTTTCAACTTGTTTATGTCTATATTTGATATTGAATAAATAATTTTAGGTGATATATGAATAAATTATTCATATTAGACATTGAATAATTTATTCGGTATTTTGAAAAAAATTTAAAATATGATTTCGTTCGACCTGCGCTTCCGCTTCGCCCCATCGCCCAAAACCCAACAAAAATGGTAGCAGAGCTGGTCTGATGCTTCATCCATTACATTATTCATGCTTGATATGTGATATATAGTCCAATTTTAATGTTCGCACATGCATGTTATCTAGATATGTTTCTTTACTTTTCAGTTCGACGCTAACGGAAATGTAATGAAATTTAATAGTTAGATTGATTTATGTTTCCTAAGGTTGAATTGAAATATTTAGAAAATGATTTAGATTAATATTCAGCATTAGATGTAGAGTTAAGCTTCCGTAGGAAAATCCTTGCTTTTAAATATGGCAGTAAAATAATGTGTATTGGATACATGTTCCTTGGTCAGTCTTGTCAATACGATATATGAGTATTTTTCTATAAGTGCATCCGAGAACGTGCCAAAGCTGTGAGGGTGTAGTTATAGGATTATTATACATACCGGTTGTATATTGATACCGGATAAATTCAAGTGAAAGTGGAAATCCTGAACGTGCCAAAGCTGTCAGGACTACATTGGTAGCTTGAGTTTATCATTGATAAGTGTAGCCTTGATACGTCTCACTGTGAATGTGCCAAAGCTGTCACAGCGAGAAACGGTCAGGACCAAAACTGGGAGTCACTGGTGAGTGATTGACAACGAGTTGTCTACCTAATGAATATACGTAGGCGAGAACGTGCCAAAGCTGTGAGTCGAAATATATTCATGAGATCCCACTCTCACTATGGAATTCGATTTAATTATTGAATTTCCGTTGTCCGTTGGGGATTACGGTATTACGTAAAGTAGTGGGAGACACTGCTGGGTTTAAAATCCATAACTTAAGCAGTGTGTAATTTTATGGAAAATTCTGCTTCGTTTTCTTTTTATTCTATATTGTTATAGAATTTTGCTTTTAATCCACTGTATAGTATATTTCTTGAATATAGGCTTTCTGATTTTCCTTATGGTTGTGAAGTTCTAGAATAGGTTCTAGAAAGACAGTAGACTTAAATATAGTTAAATTAGTTGAAACCATCGGGAACCGTTCTTCCAATTTCCTTCGAAATCAAGATGGTTTGTGACTTAGTTTCTAAGCCACGATTAGGTAATCTAAGTGGATATCTGGTTTAAGATATTAGTCTAGTTAGAATTGTTTCTTATGTAGTAAGAATTGACACCAATTAGTTCATGTCTCGAGATTCTTGACTGACATTAAGAAAACCCTTTAAGTATTTGTTTATCTTTTAATGATGTTTCTTAACTTTTGTGATTTTTAGAAGTCGCGTGTCTGACACAGTTTGCTAATCAATCATTTGCAATCGTTGTGAATAATTGAACGCAAATTATAAACCTTAAGAAATGAGATATGTTTAGTTGTGTATAGAGAATATCGATTCTCGTAATACGACAACTGTAGGTATTGGATACCGGATCTCCCGTCTAGTTAATTAAAATCATGTTTAATAACTGTTTTGATATTTGATATCAGAACTTGTGACTATTGGATAGTTACTTGTTCTGTATAAATAGTTGTTGCATATTTTAATATAACTAGTAGTGTCATTAATGAAAAGATGAACATTAAGAAAAATATTTGGTAATGTAAATAACTTAGAACTGTGTTCTGTGAGATTATATCATAAAAGCATTGGATGCTTGTTCCGTATGGTAAATGATGGTCTGATACGAGATCACACCATATATTCTTATCCATTTAATGAATATTGTATTCAGGATTTGATTAAATCTCATTTAATCGATGATTGTCATTGGACCACCGATTCATTAAACTAATACATTGGATATATGTGGTTTAATGAATTGATAATTTCCTTAGAGAGTTTTCCTTGCTCCGCAACTTAGTTAATGAATTGTCATTACTTAGTTACGTGTTTCTAATAGAGAACATGTTGAACGTCTTGAATTGTTCAAGAACTGCCAATATGTTTCTAATGAAACTCGGATAGAATATTTTGAATAGTTCAAAGTTATTCTATCTGTAGTGTTGAAAACTGTATCTTTAGAAATTTATTGCGCTGACTTTGAATTGTTCGAAGATGTTTGATTTGATCAAACGCATGAATTTAAGGCAATTAGTTCTAAGGTTATTTAATGAATTTAATTCTTACACAATATTAAACTTCCACGATTCCATAATGATGGAATTGGTTAGTGAGAATAATCGAGTCTTATATGATTTGATTCGTTGATATTGAGTGTTACCGAATTGGTTTCAATGCTCTTGGGGTTATGCTCCAGTTACACTATTCATCCTTTTAATTATTGTTCCATTTATTTCTACACTTACATATATAATATGTTTAGATAGAAAATTCGAATCTTGAAAAGTTTGAGATCCGAGATTTTTTTTTTTTTGTATAACTATTAAATAATTGAAAGCACTTGCGCCTTAGAGGTACAAGTAAAGTTTATCATTTATTCTATTTAATAGAATATTGTATTCTATTTGATAGAATATCTTTTCTGCGATCCCGAGTAATAAAATTATTTTGTTACTTGGTGGTCGACATTGGATGTTGACGATTGTAGAAATAACTTGACTTAGTGAAGTCAAATGAGAGAGTGGTAAACTGTAATGGAACTACATAATTAATAAGATGAAATGACTCTTAGACAACTTTCGTATAAGTAAAATAGGATGTCAGAATCATTTACAAGTATTCGATACTTAATGATTATGTTGTTTTCTTATCGAAGAAAATTATCCTATAACTTATAGTGGGAGCGATATTTGATATCGATTCCGGAACTTAGTATTGAACCATAGATTTAAGATTGTTCATGGCTTACTATAATCAAGTTTAGAACTTGATTGAGCTTTAATTATTAATCGTTCATAAGATGTGCAAATTGTTTGCGCAGCAAAAGCGAAGTGAGCTTGATAAATGTTTGACCTTTATAGTATGACAATGAGAAATGTTATACTCAGTAGTCTATTGTAGATTCTGAGGAAGCTTATCTCTAGTCGCACTAATTGAACAATTAAGGATCTGTTGGTTAATGTTGATATTAAATTATGTATTTTCGCTAAAGAATGCAAAGTGACGTTCTTGAGTGATTTCTTCGAATGAGAGATCCATTGTGATTTCTTTGTTTGAAGAACTTCATTCTAGAATGGCCCTAGAGTTTGTATTCTGCTAAGATCACATTTTGATATATTGGCTTATAGAGCCTATTTTAGACTCAAATAAGCTTTCCGGAAATTCATGCTCTCTGATTTTGATATTAGTCAGATTGTTTAGTTTTATCAAAATATAGAGAATACATATTTGTCAGTAGGGTCAGTGGGAGCGTATAAATTTCTTTCTAGTATTATATATCCTAAGTCTTATTTTCTCCGTGGTAGCAGTGTGAATAGTCTCTGATATATTTGATATAAAGTTTTATATAAGATATAAAACTGAGAGACTTGTGAGATACTCTCATTAGTCGCATATTAGATATGATCTAATAAATGACACATCAATATTATATGTATGACAGTTAGTATAATTGTTTGATAGTTAACGTGTCTTTTATATATACAATATTCATCTTTCGTAAAGGATTATAACTTTGTCGAAAGATAGATTGATTAGAATATCTAGCCAATCTTATGCATCATATGATGTTGGCGTAATGAATACTATATTATGTGCGATTAAAGATATTAATTTAATTGTAATTGTTACGAGTTATTTTGATATGCTGCAGACCATGTGATGGTTCTATAAACAAGTTCTTTGTGATCTTTGAGATATTAAGAACGAGTTTCTTATTCATGGAGAATTTAGTCAGCAACATAAGGTCAGATTAGTTTTGATTCTAATTATGACATTAGATGGTCTATGTCATATAAAGTCAGAAAAGATGCAGTGAAAGTGTCACTGTTGATTCTACTGAACTAGTGGATTCAGTTGCAACCTTTGAAGTATTGACTTATGAAGTTACAGAGTGACCTCAATAATTAGAAGTGTTGATATTAGTTTTGTTCTTACGGTTGTCTTAAAGTATTTTGAATTTGATCCATATATACTTAGACAACTCAACAGTTGTAGCATAATACAGATATAACATCTGAGTCATATTGATGTGGAATTTGATTCTACATAATATAAATGATGCTAGCTAAGGAAAACAGTTGAGTTTTGTTAGACAGACTCGATTTATTAAAGCAGGCTCACTCGTTGTTGTCTACCTCTTGAGTACTGGTGAGCTCTTGAGGGCCACGGTATATGATACACATTGAGATGTGTATATGATACAAGGGATTGATGAGTGGTAAATCTATCACTATTTCACACTCATTTAACCTAATATTTTATATAGTTTCTTGACTTTTGTGAATATTTTGATGTGTTTTGTGTTATTTTGTAGATAAATAAAGTTTCAGGACATTCTGGAGGTGATTTGGAGCAAAATTGGCAAAAATGGCAAAATGGTAATTTGTCCACGTCGCGACGCTTAACGTGCGCCGAGTGCTGCTAACGTGCACCGTGTCCACAAGTCAGAATCTGAAAAGTTGACTTTGCTAACGTGCGCCGTGCCACGTGTCACCATCACAGCCGATCCGCTAAAATGCGCCTGCCACATGTCATCATCCTAAGATGTCGACAATCATCATCTACGCTAAAGTGCGCCTTGCCACGTGTCATCATCTCAGAAGATCAGCTAAAATGCGTTGTGTGACACGTGTCAAAAATCTATGGTGTCGACACTCCGCGTGACACGTGTCACCTTCTCATTGGACCGAATTATTGGCAAATCACATTCTGCCACGTGTCGTCTTCTTATTGCGCCACCATCACCGCGTGCCATGTGTCACCACATGATTGTGCTGACAGAATCCGCGTGGTCAACATGTGTTGACCGAAGACGCGTGCCAGCGTCGCGACGCTGGGACCTTTGACATCGCGACGCCGGAACCAAAAATTGCCTATAAATTCAGGCCTTCACCACTTCATTTGGTGTGCTTTCCTTGTGAGCTTTTCCCTGTTTTTAGAGGATTGCATCTAGTTTTTATAAATAAAAATAATATTTAATTTATGTATTTTAATTTTCAGTAGTAATAATAGTTCTTCTTCTTATTCTTCTATTTTCTTTTATGTTTTGTGGTTAAATTTCTGCTGGGGTAAGGGTGAAGCTTTTTATTTTTATAATTTAGATAAATCTCCCTTAGTTATAATATATAAATTATTTAAAACCTGACTTAATAAGGATACCGCTATATTGGTCGGTTGGTAATTATTTTTAAACTGGTTTTAACTTGACTTAATAAGGATACCACCTGGTTGGTCGGTTGAGAATTATTATTAATTTGACTTAATCAGGTTACCGCTTATATGGCTGGTTGGTAAATATCACACATATTTATATATTATAATAAAGGGAGATTTCTAAATTGTAAATAGTAAAGGTAGATTAATCTCACTTTAATTATAATATGGAAATTGTAATTTTAATAATATGAATTAAAATTTGATTCCGTCTTAATGGCTGGTTTTAATTATGTAACATAATGTGACACCGCCTATATGGCTGGTCTTTAGGTGACAGATAATTACCGCCTATATGGTTGGTTTATGGATAAATAATAACACTGCCTTTATGGCTGGTTCAACTTAATTGGATAATACTGGCAATTTCCATATTATAATAATTTGAGATTTCTAAAAGTGGATCCTCTAACCCCAGCATTTTATTTTATTCTAGGGAAGTGATGAAACACAATATCCACACTTAATAATTGATTTTCTTTTTATGGGTAATTCTTTAGTTTGTTTATTGAGTCTTAAGCTTAATGCTTCTTGTTGTCTGATCACCAATAAGATTGATATGGTAAACTTAAAATGAACTAGACATAGAGATTTTAGGTTTCAGCCTTAGATTCAATAGCCCACGATCTTCCTTGAGGATAGATAACCCTTTAATAGATTTCCTTACAGGATAGACATATGCCTGTCGGGCGGGGGTAGCCATAATTGGAACTTAAACTTAATGAATCCAGGTAATTTGGTTGACATAGACATATGGTTCAATTGGGTTATACTGGGTATTTGCATCTGACCATCGACATAGGCTTTTGTATATTTTCGTGTTCTAGGTTAGCAATCTGATTTATTACACATAAATAAGAGAATCAATTCATTTTTATAATAATATTGTGTGGAGTCACGACCCTAGATCCTTGGGTCTTTTCTTTTATTCTCCTTAGTATTTTCTTTTTGTTTATTTTATTTATTTTAATTAAGGAAAACCACATTCAACCAATCAAGCAATCATTCTCTTCTCCCCTTAATTAGATATTTGTAAATAAATAGAGTCAACAATTAATAACAACAATAGGAATTAAATCTGGTTTAGTGATATGCGTATATTAGACAAACACCCTAGGATTTACAGTATAGTGCGCAGTTATAACGTAGTTTGTAATTGACATTGGGAAGCGCACTATTAGATGTATATTCTTAAATAAAGTTCCTGGTCAAGATTTGCTAACACGGGTCGGTTAGTAAAATCCGCTGAGACGAGTACATGTCGTATATCGTGACTTGGTCTGATGGTTTATCTCGGTGAACCATGAGTCTCGGGAGACTCGTATAGACATGTAGGTGTTTATTTGATAAAACATTGAACGACTCACTGGAGGTTTCCTAATAGATGGTACACCAACATCAATAGGAACCCTCTCGAGTTGAGCGAGCATAGTGGTCCTTCGACTTGAGATACCACTGTGGATATATGAGTTATCCTCCACACTTTGATGGCAGTCACGTCAATGATCTAGTCATGATCAGACCTCCGTCTGTTCGTTGGGTGTGGACTAATGCTCATGATATCCTGTGCGTATCAAGATAGGATCTGTCAGTCCTGTGTACATGGCATATGCATCCTCACGTGTCTACGATCTAGTAAATCCATGGCCGTGGTATAATGTCGGAAACTAGTTCCGAGTGTTATTTTGTGATCGTAAATTGAAAGTCGACTGTATTATACCGAACAGATTTGACGTTCTGATCTATATCCCAGGTATAATACGGATGGCCTGTGACGGAGGGATTATACATATGCTATGACCTCGACTTGTATAGTTTAGTGAGATTATCTGTGGTCGTCATAATCCATGAGTGTGTGGATTATGGACACGAAATTGGATTTCGTGACGGATAGACCTAAACTTAGAGAGTCTCACAATATGAAGTGTACTCATTGAGCATTTGGGCAACGCGATATGAATAATACGGATTATTCATAATATTTCACCGGATTAAATGAGTTAATCGGATCGTTTAATCGTTAAACAATAACACATGCTTTAGGGGATTTTTGTCTGATAATAACTATTGTGTATTTGTATTTGATACATAATACGATTAGATACACATTAATTATTCGTCAAATGAAATTTTAACACATGCCATAGATATATGTATTTATTATTTAATGTAAATAAAATACATATATTTGTATAAATTAATTTTTTAATTTTTTAATAGTTAAATAATTAAATAATTGATTTTTCAATCTTTATCCATTTATTATTAATTGAATAATACTTGGTGAATTTTGATTGGAAAACATGGCATGAATTGATTATGCTTTATATATGTCTAAATTTGATTGGATATAATAAAATTTAATGCTTTTTTTTTATTAAAAAATTGAAAATGATAAAAATACCCAATTTCCTATTGCTAAAGTCGGTCAACACTAGTATTAAAGGGAAAAAAATTATTTTCTCTCTCTTGTTCACTCATTCACTGCCGAGAAGACTAGGGGTGTTCGCGGTGCGGTTCGGGTCGGTTTTTTCGTTTTTCCTTCAAACAGCGCGGGTGACGGTTTGGGAAATTAAAAACCGAAACCGCAAATTTGATAAGGAAAACCGCGGCGGTTCGGGTTGACGGTTTAGCGGTTTGGGCGGTTCAGGTCGGCGGTTTGGATTATAAAACTTTTAAGAAAATTTTATGTGTTTTCACATTATAATTGAAGTAGAAAAAATACATAATTTTCATTTATTCATGGTATATTGTCATATGATCATTAAATATCTTAGAATATCTATTCCGATAATAATCAAATATAAATATAAAATAAATAAAAATATATGTGTAAAATTATCGGAACCAAATATACAATAAATTCGTGATAGAGGTAGAAGGAACCATATTTCATTCTCAAATAATAAGTAACATATCATATATTTTTTTTTTTAATTCCCACTTTCTTTCTCAAATAATATAACAAAATCTTTCAACACAAAACACATGTGTTGTGTATGTGTGTATATATAGATAAAATAAGAAACACATTAAAAAAAAACAATAATGGTGTTTGTTTTGTGGTCCTTGGTTTTGAAAACGTTTTAAGTCACGGTTCTTAACCTGTTAAGGCTATGTACCATTAATTTAAGGGAAACAGTCCTAGCCATTATAAAAAAAAATTCATATTCTAATTTGCGGTTTGGGCGGTTTGGTGTGGGTCAAAACCGCGCACTGACCCGAAATTTGCGGTTCGATTTGAAATCATTTTTAATATTTTTTCAAACCGCGCGGTTCGGTTCGGTGCGGTGCGGTTCGCGGTTTGACCCGAAACCGTGTTCACCCCTAGAGAAGACCAAAATGAAATGGGTTTCATATTTGTTTGATGATTCAAGCTTGGAAATGAAGGAAATTCAAGAAGAAGAAAAAAAGCTTGGGAAATTGGAGATTATAGGTAATCATAAATCTTCTTGAGCTTGGAAAATTTATTTCATGTTTTCTTGAATCCTTAGAAAGGTTCTAGGGTTCCTTAGTTTCTTAAAATTTTGGGGCTTTTGGTGTTGATGGATGAATTGGAAGTGTTGAAGCATGTGTGAAGTAGTTTTGGAAATAATTAGTGTAATTATTGTCCAATTTAATCAATTGTAGTAGGACAACTTTGTTGCCATTCTAGAGTGTAATAGTCACTCTTATTATGCCTAGAATTGTTCTAGAGTGATTCATTTGTGTGGTGACTTGATTTGGTGTGTTAATTAATTTGATTAATCTTGAAATTTTGGATTAAAAGCTTGAAAATGGGTAAGTTCTATTGCAGATCAGATCTTCCAAAACTGGAAATTATTTGATGATTTTGATGTCATATGAATGTATTGGATTTGTTTTGGGAGTTGGCACAATTGCCGGAAAGAGTTTCCGACTTGAAATAAGCGAAAACGGCCAAAAACGACGTTACCGGGTGGATTTGGAGCCAATCGGGTGACGGCTGTGGAGATAGTGATTTCGTCACTGTTTGGGCAGCCCATGAACTGCCCCGACACTATTGGAGCTGACCTGGGCAGTTTCCATAAGTGTCGGGTAGTCGGTTCGATTAAAAACGCGTTTTAGACAATTTTACGGAAAAATGGTTTTCGTAAAAGTTTCGCTAGTTTTCAACTTGTTTATGTCTATATTTGATATTGAATAAATAGGTTTAGGTGATATATGAATAAATTATTCATATTAGATATTGAATAATTTATTCGGTATTTTGAAAAAGTTTTAAAATACGATTTCGCCCGACCCGCGCTTCCGCTGCGCCCATCGCCCAAAACCCAACACCGGGCCGGATCGAGCCCAGGCTTTTTATTGCCCTTAGGTGCAATGAGCTAAACCCCTTCATATTTGATAAACTAAGTGAAACTTCTATCATATTTTAAAATTAAGAGAATCTCATATCATGCTTTAAAATTCAAAATTTCATTAGGGATTTGAGATCCTTAATCATTCATAGTATGATTTTTCATCTCAATTAAAAAATCAGTTATGATTTGAGATAATTTTTCATCATGAATAACAATTAAAATGGAACGAGATGAAATCAGTTTGCGATAAGATATATTGATCTTCATCCCCACCTCATATTGTATAATAAGTACTCAAATATATATAACAAAATTCCATGTTGGGGATTTTGTATAATTTTAAAACTTCATGAGGATTTCGTTTAATTTCACCAAATATAAGAGAGTTTTGTATTTATCTTGCTTAAGTTAGGGGTGTTCGCGGTGCGGTTCGGGTCGGTTTTTTCATTTTACACTTCAAACCGCGTGGGTTGGCGGTTTGAGAAATTAGAAACCGAAACCGTAAATTTGATAAGGAAAACTGCGGCGGTTCAGGTTGGTGGTTCAGCGGTTTGGGCGATTCGGGTCGGCAGTTTGGATTAAATTTTTGTGTGTTTTCACATAATAATTGAAGAAAAAATACATAATTTTCATTTATACATTGCATATTGTCATATGATAATTAAATATCTTAAATTTCATTATTAAAGAAGAAGAAAAATATAAAATAATATCTAATTTGAACGTGGGTCGACGGTTTAAGCGGTTCGGATCGCGGTTTGGGCGGTTCTGGTCAAAACCGCACACCGACCCAAAATTTACGGTTCGGTTCAGACTGACCCGAAATCATTTTTAATATTTTTTCAAACCGCGCGGTTCGATTCGGGTTGGATTGCGGTTTCACCCGAAACCGTGATCACCCCTAGCTTAAGCATTGAAAATGCGTTTAGATAAATTTGAATGTATTTTCTATTTAACTTGTATGTGTATGTGAGAAAACTGATTGCAAAATGGTATCCAATGGATCCTTAAATTTTATTTTATTTCATTTTGTTCAAATTAAAATGTACAACTTTCTTTGGACTAACGCTAATGAAGCACCGAGGGTTGGGATTCCATTGAAAGTGTTACCAAGATATTTCTCAAGTGTGCACAGATTCTAATCATCTATTAAATTTCCTTCTTATTGTTTTTTTAAAAAAAATTATTTTAATGGTAATCTAATTCCCTCCCACTCATGTGAGCGAGATTCAAATCAAAAATCTCTTATTTTCAAGATAAGAATTTTTACCAACTCGACTAGACGATGTCCCCAATTTCCTTCTTATTGTTGTTTGTGAGTATTACATTGTTCCATGACTCGCGTAAGTTTACTATATAAATAAATTATTGATTTTAAGTATTGATTTTGTCTTCAACAGTTTTGAAACATTAAGACAGAATCAATGTTTCCTTCTGTTTTAATTATTATTATTACATGAAATAAATTTATCCGTTTCAACTTCATAATGAGTCAAATTATGTCTAAAATGAGGATGAAATTTTCAGGAGCAGCAAACAAAGTAACAAAGATGCTAGTAAGCCCCTGTTGGGCCTAAATTATTATCAAGAAAGCCCCTGCTACTGGGCCTTATTTTTATTCTTAAGTTTGTATTGGAGTTGTGCTGAAAATTATAAACAAAGGCCTTAGATTTAGTCAATTGAAAATTTGGACAGATTAGGGCTTGGAATCACATTAAACGGACAAGCGCTGGGATCTTTGGAGAGTTTCGAGCTGTGGATTTGACCGTTTTGAATTGAATTTTTGTTTTTTGGTTTTTTGAGAGTTTGAAGTTGCTTAGGTTAATGGTGATTGTGCCTTGTTTGCTTTGCTCATGGAAGAGGATTGCATGTATTGAATTTGTGTGGATTGTGATAAAGAATTGGGAAATTAACTTTTAGTTGTTTCTATTTGTTTGCACAATTTTTCGTCAAGATAGCGTGTAAGGTTCAAACCTCCTGAGACACAATCCCAGTAATGGGTGTTTGATCAAGTGAATAAGCCTCCAAGGGGCACAAGCACGCAAATTACAGTCCTAAGATTACAAAACTAAGAAATAAAGATAAATTGCTCATATTGTGTCTTCATTTTTTCGGGGGCTTTTCTTCTTTGCATGAGTGAGCTTTTTATAGTGGAACTCGTTAACTGCTCGGACGGTTTCAATCCGTAAACTTCTATGCAACTGATGGATCATGCCTCCAACCGCCGAGTAATGTGCCATAACTGCCTAATCGTGGGAACTGTCAAATTGTGCGCGATGAACTGCCAAGTCGTGGGTAATACTGTCTAACCGCTAAATCGCGGGGTCAACTGCATCATGTATTAGTCGTCCTGACTCTTTTGTCGTCCTAGTCGCTGCGTCATGTGGCGATCGTTCTGATTGCTTCTCTCATCGTCGCCCTTGTTTGCAAATCGCCCTTCAGTGCTCGCTCGTCCTAATCGTTCTTCGCCCATTGACATGTCCTTTCATTATCTCGTATCTTCTAGGGCGATTTTCTTCGCCAACAAATGTCCCCCAAATTCACCTTGATTGATTTGGAATATGAAATCTAGGCGAATTTCAAAGCTTGGGTGAGATTGGCCGTATATGGGTTTCAGCCTTCTGGCGTTTTCTCTATCTTGTTACTTGCGTGTACCAAAGGCCGTCCTTTACTCTTCCCTATGTGAATCCATCATTCCCTCAATAAATGCGTGACTTTCCCAACGCGCCTCTTCAGAAGATCATTATGGTGCCAATTAATGCGCCGTTTCTCGCGTCACCCCATCAAATTATGTCAAATGTCGCCCTTTTCTTTTCCCGCTCTTTTCTTTCCCCAAATTAGGCCGTGACATCTGTCATAGGGTGAACTTTTACCTTTGCTATATAAGGGCTTGGCCTGTTATCGTCTTCCCTTTAATTTCCACTCCTTAGCAAATTTTTCTTTTTTCGTGTCCTCGACCTCCTATGCTAATGGCGTCTTCTTCCTCTGCTTCCAAAAAGGCCACCTCCACTTTCAGCGATTATCAAGCGGCATTAGGTGACCCCTTTGTGGGTGTTTTCGGTTTCCATACCCTTAGCGAGGATTATGGCCAGTGCTCTCTAGGCCCCATATTTGTTGACGAAAACGCCATTGCTACGACCCCTTTGGCTCAGTTGTTTCCTTCCACTTCCAACCTTCCTTTCTCGGAGCCACTGAACATCTCTTCTCTTACCCAGTCTAACCTTATCCGCACTTGGCCTAGACCCGATCCTTCCTTTGAGACCTGGTTCCAACATATGTTGTTGCATGCGGATACCCGTATTTTCCTTGAGGAACACGGGTTCCTTTCTATTATTTAGCTTTCGTTGGCTTTGCCCTCTTTTGATCGGAATTTGTTCCCTGTCTCACTGCTCTTCTGGTCTTCCAACTACAACGTCTTCCTCTTCCCTTATGGTCCTTTCACCATTACTCTTCACGATATCAGTACCTTGACCGGGTTGGCCCCGTTGGGCGCGACCATTTCTGCATGTACTTCCTTTCGCTTCCCCCTCCTTCAATGGATTTTTCATCTTTCACATCCTATTCAGCCTTTATTCGTGCGTTCTCTGAATCGGCCAGTCCAGTCTCAGTGTTAGAGCGTACATCTTTCCTTCATTACTGGCTTTGCAAATATATCATTTGTGCGCCTAGTCAGAAGACTGTGGCGGGCTATCTCCATATATCGTTAGACCTTGCCAACGGTCATCGTTTGGACTTGGCTTCCTTTCTGTTGGCTGCCATTTACCGGGGGTTGGCTGTTCTCCAAAAACAGCTTCGGTCTGGGGTTTCGCCGATAGCTTCTGGTCCTCTTTGGCTCATCCAGCTTTGGCTTAGGGCCTACTTTCCAGTTTTCGGCTCAATCGAGTCAACTCATTCATATCTCTGTGTTGGTCTTTTGTTCGCCCAATTCGGGCCAACCTCCCTTCTTCCTCGCACGGTTTTTGAATACTTTTACACTCTCTCTCGGGCCCATTCTTTCTTCCATTTCTCATTGGGTGACAACCCTTTTTTTTATCCATGCACTTCTTGAATCGGAGGACGATGAGTCGGCCCATCGCATATGGCGCAAGTTTTTATACAGTCACAATCTGATTCATGACATCCTGACCAGGGCCAATGGCCGGGGTGAAGGTCTATTCTCCTAACTTCACTGCCCGCCAATTTGGTCTCGTCCAATGGTGGCCCCTCCCATTATTTTTCTATCGTTCTCCCACACCAGAACGCTTCAAAGTTCTTTCAATTTCTGATATTGAGCGATGCATGTCTGAGACTCGCTTTTTATTGTCCTTTTTTTCATGCGTCTCTTTTCCTTTTGCACGTCGGTCCATTCTCTTTTTTAACCGTTTTTGGTCGTCTGGTCGAGAAAGGCTGTTTTCTCTACCCACAGCCTTGATTTTTTCGAGCATCCCCTTGAAGCCTTTGACAACGGCCGGGCCCAAGAAGCATTTTGAAAGAGTCGGGTCGAAGAAGACAGGCTCCAAACAAGTTAAACAGAGGCAGCCTTCTCCCGCCCACAATTCGGATTTAGACGAGCCTTTGATACGTCGTCGGGCGAATGTATGCTTTAACTCTTCTCCTCCTCTCATACATCGGGCTATGGTAAAATGTGGGATTTTTATAAGTTGATTTTGTGTCATGTGTAGGTGCTTAGGACAGAATCATCTTCTGTCGTGCCCGAAATGACTCCAGCTCCGGGGCCCGGAGCTCCAATGGTTGGAGGTCCACTGAGGGAAGCGAACCTATCGCAGTCTCGATCGTTCAACTTCCATCAGACGAGGACTACGTGGCCGAGATTCCAATCATTGAACACCTACCAAAAAGGGACGAAGCAGCTGATGCCACCCATTCGTCCAGAGCCGATTCTCAAGGTATGAGGTCAAGTATAGTATTAGACCGTTCGTGTCGACTTGTTGAGGAAATCCCAATAGACCATCCCTTATTTGAATATTGCCCGTTAGACGATCCCATCCCAACTGTGCAGTACCCAGATGACGAGCCTATTTGGCCGGATGACGGGCCTCTTTGGCGTCATCTCAAATGGCTTTATCCCTTGGTACGCAGATTTGCTGTTGCGGGGTTTAAGGGGAGTTATAGGGATGTAGATGGCCTTTTTAGTTTGGCCGAATTAGAATTACTAGAAGAGGCTCGGTCTATATATAAAGACGATGTACTTCGTCTCATTTATGAAAAGACAGAGGTTATTCATGTTTTTTACTCTTCCGATTCTGATTCATCTGCAGAGGCCCAGCCTACCCCATGTCGCGACAACCATCACCTTCACAGACAACGTCCCATGTTCCTTCAACGCAACAAACTTCGGTTCCTGAACGGCCGTCGTCCCCGGCTCCTTCGCCCTCTCCTCTTCGGGCGACATCTCTTGACTCTTCAACTCAACAACCCGCTGCTCCTGAACGGCCATCATCTTCGGCTCCTCCGCCCTCTCCTCTTCGGGTGTCATCTCATGTCCTTTTGGCGTAATAATATTCTACTCCTGACCGACCGTCATCCTCGGCCTCTATGTCTTCTCCTCTTCGGGCCACATCACCCGTCCCTCTGCTCCAATCTTTGAGGGGAGATCCTGCATTGCCACTTGAAGTCCCCATAATAACTGCCGCTGAGCCATCCAGTTCTGCTCATAGGCCCAAAGTTGTAAGTGTTTTTCCTTATCTTTTCCCTTTCTTCGTATTTTCTTATTAACTAACTTTGGCTCTTTTGTAAACAGACATCGGATCAATTTTTGCAATCGGTCCAGGATATTTTGAATGATCTTGACCGGTTAGCATCTGCTTAGTCCTTGCCTCCCTCATCTCTGGCCTAGGCTACAACAGACTTGGAAGCCCTTCGGGAGGTTATCGGCCAATATGCCTCCCTCATGACAATAGAAATCGATCAAGCTGTCCTGCCAGAGAATATGCTCAAATTGGAAAGAACTTCCTCTGAGTTAGACCGACTGTTGGGTCTTCCTGTTTTGCCCATTTCAGCGGAAGGCCGTCTCTCTCTCCAAGATTTACAAAGCAATGTCTCGACCCTCATTATTCGTTATCGGACCATACATAGTCAAAAGGCCGGGCTTCGTGCTTCCATAACCAAGAAGGACAGGCTTTGAGATATCATTGATAATCTTCGACAAACTATAAGGGAAGTCACAGACGAAATGGTTTTTGATGAGTCGTTGCTACTGGATTTAGAACGACAATTACAGGAGATCCAACACCTTATAGATGAAAGTCGTATGAGGGGGGATGCCAAGAAAAAAAAGGGATTGCCTCTCAGGTAGTTGAGGCTACTGCTATAATGGCCGAGTTCATAGATTTGGCTCGAGTTGATTTTGAGCGAGGCTTGGCCGATCTAGTGATGGCGGACTTAGAGATGCAGAAGGAATGGCATAATTTGGGGGAGACGTTCTCGCTCCTGATGGATTCGCCTGACGAGCTTCGGCCGCCTTCGACCAGCCAAGAATTATGTGTACTGTTAGGATGTTACGCTCGTCCTTTTGCTTGTATTTTTGAAACATTAATGAAATCATGACATTTATTTATACCTATTTATTTCGTTTCATCCTCAAAAGACATTATGTTCTCATGTTCCCATAATGATGGCACATACTTTTTCAAGTGCTTACCGTTTATCGCCCTGGCATGCATTTCTCCATTCAGATTTTTTAAATGATAAGCCCCGTTTGGCAACACATTTTCTACCTCAAATGGTCCTTCCCAATTAGGTGACCATTTGCCATATGTCGTATCTTTGGCACCAAGTGGCAGTATAGTTTTCCATACTAATTCGTCTTTTCTGAACGATTTGGCCATGACTTTCCGATTGTATCCATTGGCCATCTTTGTCTTCTGTGCTTCCAAACAAATTATGACGTCGCATTTGATATCATCCAATTCTAATAAATTTTGGATCATTGTCTAGTTGTAATCTTCCCTTGTCAATTCTTTTTGCAATGCCAACCTAGTGGATTTAATATTGACTTCAACTGGTAATACGACCTCTTGACCATATACTAATTGAAATGCCGTGATTGAGGTACTCGTTCGAGGTGATGTCCTATAGGACCAAAGAGCCTGACTCAGACATTTGTCCCATTGCCTGGCATTGTCCGTTACCATTTTTGGGATCAACCTTTTGAGAGTTTTGTTGGACGATTCTATCTGACCATTTGACTGAGGGTAGTATTAAGTAGTGTTTATTAGTTGGACCATGTATTCGGTCAGGAAACTCTTGACCTTTTCGCTATTTAGAGAGGTACCGTGGTCCACTATTAATGTCTGGGGGATACCGAATCGGTGGATAATGTGCTCTTTTATGAACTTGATAATCTGCTCTTGATAAATCTCTACTACCGGAATTGCTTCCACCCATTTGGTGAAGAAATATGTCGTGACGATGATGAAGGTATGTCTTTTACTTGATGCAGGATAAACTTTCCCCATCAAATCAATCGCTCATCCCATAAAGGGCCATGGCTTAATAACATGGACCATCTCGGTCGCTAGTTCTATTTGAATGGGCTCATGCTTCTGACAAGCAATGCATCCCTTAACATACAATACACACGATTCTCCAATTTTCGGCCAATAATAGCCACTCCTTATGATCAACCACCTCATCTTTATTCTGGTATGGTGAGCCCCGCAGACCCCTTCATGTATTTCAGCCATAATAGTCTTGGATTCGATTGGCCCTACACATTTTAACAGCAGACCGTCTTGATGTTTCTTGTACAGCACGTCTCCTGATATCACGAAGTTTAAGGCCATCAGTTTTAACTTCCAATCTTTCCCATTCTATGGCTGCTCCAAGAACTCTATGATCTCTTTTCTCCAGTCATTCTCATTTTGATCCTCGTCCTAGATTTCAGTGGCCATGACGTTCATTGCGTCTTTTCATCTTACCAAGGCTGGTTTGGCCTCTTCTCTCATGTATATGCCACTCATGCTTGTCAGTTTATACCCTGAGGCTGTTTGGGCCAATTCATTAGCCAATTCATTTTTCCCTTTGGGATGTGCTTCAGCTCTACGAAGTCAAATCAGTCTAGCAGCTCTTTAGCTATTTCCGACAGTGCTATGACCGATGGACTTTGGCACTTGAAGGCCCATGTTACTTACTGGATCACCAATTGCGAATCTCCCTTGATGGACACATATTTTATTTTCATATCAATGCACATTTCTAATCCAAATATCAAGGCCTCGCTTTCGGCCTGATTGTTAGTGCAACATTCGTCCAACTTGATCAAGAACTGGAATGATTCTCCTAGCGGACTGACCAAGACTATTCCCATTCCTGCTCCTTTTGACGTGTTAGAGTCATCAAAATGCATCATCCATGGCTTGAGACTGTACTCATTCACTTCCATTCCCATTTCCTTAGTGATGCTTAGGCATAGGTGATCAGTCAAGAAATCTACTAAGGCCTGATTTTTTACTGCCTTTTGGGGTTCATGTCTTATGTCAAATTCTGACAATGATAGCGACCAAAAACCAACTCTCTGATGCAAAATGGGACGAGAAAACATGTACTTTACTATATTGATTTTTATAATTAGGTACACTGTGGTCGGCCTAAGGTAGGCACGTAATTTAGTACATGTGAAATACAGAGTCAAACACAGTTTCTCCATTGGAGAATAATTACATTCATATTTCAACAATTGTCTGCTGATATAATAAATGGCTCTCTCGACATCCGTTTTGCCGTCCTGTGCGATCATTCCAGCTATAGATTATTCTTCAGCGGATATGTACAGCTTCATCGGCCTTCCTGGCACATGGGGTACCATCACCAGCGGCTGCGTTAAGTAATTCTTCAGGTTCTCGAAAGCTTTTTGATGTTCTTCGGTCCAGACGAATTCATCATTTTCCTTCAGCCTTAGTAGGGGCGAGAAAACTTTGGTTTTTCTTGCACAGTTAGAAATGAACCTTCTTAAGAAATTAACCTGTCCTAGGAATCTTTGCAATTCTTTTTTGTTCTTGGGCAGTCTGGCTTCAATAATCGCCGGGATTTATTGACGTCAATCTCGATTCCCTCTGGTGGACTAGGAAGCCCAAAAAATTTCCTACATTAACTCCAAAAGCACATTTGGCAGGGTTAAGTTTTAATTTGAACTTCCCCATTCGTTCAAAAGCCATTGTCAGGTGGCTAAAATGTTCGTCCTCGGTCATAGACTTCGCCACTATGTCATCTACATAAACTTCTATAAAATTATTGATCATGTCATGGAAAATTAGATTCATGGCCCGTTGATAGGTGGCTCCGGTATTTTTTAGGCCGAATGGCATTACCACCCACTTATAATATCCTAAAGACCTTGGACATCTGAACGCCGTTTTGTGGATATCATCTTCGGCGATGTAAATTTGATTATACCCCGCATATCCATCCATAAAGGAATACATTTGGTATCCGGCTGTAGAGTCGACTAAGGAATCTACTGTAGGCATTAGGTATTGGTATTTTGGTGTTGCCAAATTTAAGTTTCTAAAATCTATACATATTCTTAATTTCCCATTCTTCTTCATGATAGGGACGATATTCAACAACTATTCTACATATCTTGTCGTTCTAATGAACTTTGCCTTTAAGAGGCGCTCGACTTCATTTTTGATGTCAGGCATAACATTGAGCGCAAACCTCATGGGGGTTGCTTATACGGCCTGTGGTTTGGCATAATAGGCAGTTTATGTTCTATTAAGGTTTTATCTAAACCAGACATTTCATCGTAATCCCAAGCAAAACAATCTTTATATTTTTGTAAAAGATGGATCAGTTTCGTGCGTATCTGGGTATTTAACTCCTTGCTGATATAGGTGATGTGTTTGTCGTTTTCGCTTCCCGGGTTTACTTCATCTAAAACGTCTTGCACCTTTGTGATGTTTACCTTATGTCGCCCATTGAGAGCATATTCTTCGTCCTCTTGATGTTTTCTGTCCCAATCATTCCCTTCTATTAGACAATCCACTCAGCATGCCTATATTATTCTATATTCAATCTGGTGTGTCAATAATTTCTCTTTTAAGTCCGAAATTGTAGCTTGGGCATTAGATTCACCTTCATGTTCCGTCATATAAGCCATTACGCTGGCTCTAGTGGCCGCAAGCGTGACTCATTCTTTATTATGTTCGTTCTTCCTAATTTGAACTGCTTGTTTCATGGCCATGCGTTGGCCCTTCAAAGGCCATTATAATTGGCCTTGTTTGTGCGAACAGATCATTCAACAACTCCGTAGTGTATAGATCATAATTCTTGGCGACTATGGACAAATTTCTGTCTTCATCTAGTATTCTGGCCAGCCCATAATTCCCTTCATACATGAAATATTCGGCTGAATTTGTCTCCGATGCGAAGGGTCTACTATCGGGGCAACATTACTTCATGTTGTACTATGTTTGGCCCTGAGTGTGGGCCAATTCCTCGGGGCATTGTAGGGGAAGTAACCCCTTGAAGAGGATGGACATTACTTGGACCGGCCTCCTAACTGCTAGATGCTGGAGGAGTAGTCCATGGTGGGGCTGTCCCCTCATTCACACATTTGGCCATCAACTCGTTTAATGAGATGAGGTGTTTGGCCATGTTCTCGTAATGGAAATTACTAACCGAAGTGAACTTATCTATGATGTGTGCGTTTTGGAGTCTCACATGTTCGACGACATCATGGGTGAACTCACCGAACAAGGCGTGCATCGTGTTGGGGCTGAACTCATGCATAGCGTCATATCGACTCGCTTCTACCAGACCCTCAAAATGACCTACTACAGTTGGAGCGTGAGGCTGGTTGGTTTGCTCCAGTCCACCTTTCTCTGTGCTCGAGCCAGCCTGAGTGTTTGTTTTCGGAGGCATCTCCACTCCTTACACCAAGTCTCCCACTGTGGTCGCCAAAAACTGTTTGTATAATTTTTCGTCAAGATAGCGTGTAAGGTTCAAATCTCCTGAGACACAGTCCTAGCAAGGGGTGTTTGATCAAGTGAATAAGCCTCCAAGGGGCACAAGCACACAAATTACAGTCCTAAGATTACAAAGCTAAGAAATAAAGATAAATTACTCATATTGAGTCTTCATTTTTTCGGGGGCTTTTCTTTTTCGCATGAGTGAGCTTTTTATAGTGTAACTCGTTAACTGCTCGGACGGTTTCAATCCGCAAACTTCTCTGCAACTGCTGGATCATGCCTCCAACCGCCGAGTTATGTGCCATAATTGTCTGATCGTGGGGAACTGTCAAATTGTGCGCGATGAACTGCCAAGTCGTGGGTAATACTGTCTAACCGTTAAATCGCGGGGCCAACTGCTTCATGTATTAGTCGTTCTGACTCTTTTGTCGTCCTAGTCGCTGCGTCATGTGGCGATCGTTCTGATTGCTTCTCTCATTGTCGCCCTTGTTTGCAAATCGCCCTTCAGTGCCCACTCGTCCTCATCGTTCTTCGCCCATTGACACGTCCTTTCATTAACTCGTATCTTCTACGGCGATTTTCTTCGCCAACACTAGCAATTGGGTATTTGGGGCTTTAGTCATTTTTCATATGTTGATATTCTCTAGGGTTTATTGTTTATTAATTACTCTTATTGTTTATCCATAAATGCCTGTTTAGTAATTCATGGATCTGATAATTAATTCAACATTAGACTTAGAAGCTAAGATTGTGCATTCCCAATAGCATTATATTAAGTAAGTTAAGTGTTCCCAAAAAATGTGGATTGGTGGTAAAACAGTTTAGAATTTGGCTGTTAGATTCTGGATTTGATTCAAGGGTACATTTATTGTAAGAGTACGGGGCAGTCGTGAGTTTTATCTACTTTGCTTAAGTTTGGATCGGGTGATTTGACAGCGGGATTCTAATGTTTCCAAAGAAAATTATATTAAGTAACCTTTTGTACATGACAAATACTTTATTGTCTCAATTTAGTACCTTGAGTAATGTATAACAAAAATTATATATGATTTGAATTTTTTTTTTTTCGAATTGTTGGAAATTATGCCGCCAAACCACCCCTTATGAGGTTAAGCGGGATTCCAATTTATAACAAAATAGATTAGTGAACTTGTAAGGATAAGGTCAAGACTAGAAAAGATAAGTTGTTTCTGTTAGTTTATTTATTGATTATATTAACTTTAATTATACATGTATCCACTTCAAAATCGACTATGAAATCAGATGGGTGATCAATAGTTGAATGATAATTTAGTTGTATACATCGAAAAAGATGTATTTGATTGTATTTACAATGAAACTATTATTCAACGTTTTCAAAATATGAAAACTCGTCGAGAATAATTATAGATATATTGAAAATATAATCTCAATAAAATTCAATATTTTGACACTTATTATATTTGTTAAGGTTTGTTATCATGTTGAAATTTTTTAGTTATATTTATATTAAGACCCTCTTGAATAAAGTTGATGGTCTGCCATCGTATATAATAGAGAAATAATGGGTCAATGAATTGACAAAAAATTGTTTGGATTCTTAATTCTAGTATAAGCACTATAATAAATATATACATATTATAATTTTATAATAATTCTATTATAATAAGAAAATATATTATACTATTATATTGAAATAAGAAATATTATTAAATTATAAAATTAATTAATAAATTATTAAAATAAGAATCCTCTTTTAAAGAGTGAAAAAAAGCTCGGGCCCGAGATAAAAAAAAAAAAACCATGGCCGGGCTTTAAAATTAGAGGCTCGACTCAATTAAAAAAGTTCGGGCCCGGCTCAGCCCGGGCTTAAAATAAATATAAAATAAATTTTATATTAAAAAATCGGACTGGATAAAGCCTGGCCCGAGCCCAAGACGGGCCGGCCTGATAATGGCTTGAGCTGGGCTTTTCCCGAAATAGAGCCTAAAAACCACTTCTGATAAGCCTGGTCCGGGTCCGACCCATTGTCATGCTTACCTCTTATAACAAGAATAATATTAGAGATAATCTAGTAGTGAATATATATATATATATATATATTAAATATTTTTAAGATTTCTCATCACGTCATGTGATACATAATCTCTACATTTAAATTTTTATTTCTAAATTATAAAATTAAAATAATAAATTATTAAAATAAGAAACCTATTACAATATAAAAGCATATTCTACTATTAAAATAAGAAACTTATTATTTTAATTAGTTAAACATATTATAATATACTATTAAAATAAGAAAAACTATTAATTATAAAATAAAAATAATAAATTATTAAATAAAAATCATATTATAACAATAAAATATATTATATATAATGTGTCACGAAGCTGGTCAACTTTCGGTCAAACATAATAGAATTGATGATTGTTGAAGAAAGCATGAACTCTTCTTATTTATCGTAAATTTTATTCAATAATTATTCCAAGGTGGTTCTCCCGACCTCCGAAGACTTCTCTTGGGATTAATAATAAATTAAATATTTTTAAACTGATCATCGCACACGTGATACATAAATTTTATAATAAAATTTTTTATTATTAAATTATAAAATTAAAATATCTATAAAATTAATTTTTTTTATTACTAAATTATAAAATAAAAATAATAAATCATTAAAATATGAAACTTATTACAGTACAAAACTTAATCTCTTATTAAAATAAGATTTTTTTAAATTTAATTAATATTGTAATTTATTATTTTAAATGATAAACTATTAAAATACTAAATCTATTACAATAAGAAAATATATTATAATCTCCCATTAAATTTTTTTAAAGTGACATATAATCTCTATAGTTAATTTTTTTACCTATTATAATAAGAAAACATATTATAATCTTTTATTAAAAATAAATATGTGACACATAATCTCAACAATTACTATTTTATTATTAAATTATAAAATTAAAATAATAAATTATTAGAATAAGAAACCTATGTTACTTCTTGGGAGGCCTACGCCTCATAGAAACTGTCTACTTGAAACTGTCTCTTGGCCTATATGTCCTAACACAAGGCTAGAATCCTAGTTATTTCATAGTGGTATCTCACCGATGGGTCGGAGCCTCCGGAGAAGGGTGTCTTGGATAAAATCTTAATCTCCTATTAAAATAAGAAATCTGAATAAAAGCCGCTCACAAAACCTAACAAAATATTTGAATTTCAGGTATATTATTATTTGTTATTTTATTTTGAAATAATTTTATAAGTTTTCATGATTTTTTTATTTGATGAGCTTTATAATGTAGAATCTGATTATTAATTCTTGCTTAGTGAATAATAAATATTATTTGAGAACCGAGAGACATATTTAGGAGGCATAAATCAATTATCAAGTGTAGATGGTGAGCATTTACAAGATTAATACCTAAAATATCATTAGGGTTTTTATTATGATATGAAATTATCATTAAAGATATGCTCAACATGCACAAAGTACAGGTCCTATGCTAGTAAATATATAATACCTGAAACAAGTCGAATGCAATCACATACCTGTTCAAACACTAGAGGGATGACAAAAGTTTGCCAAGCTCAGCCTAAGATAAAAAAGCTTGGGACCAGTTGGCCCGGTCCGGTCCGGTTATAATTATTAAACGAATATTTTTCAAAATAAATATATTCATTTTTTAATTTAAATAAATACATTTATAAAATTTTTAAAACATAATCTAAAAAATATTAAAAACATTTAAGTTATTACTATTTTGAAAAAAAAAAACACGAGATTTTGCCTTCCCTACTACTCTTGATCCAAACTGGATACCAAGTTAAGTTAGCGTTTGATCTAAAAGTTTAAACAAGTAGCAGGCCACAAGCTGAAGTATAGTAGTTAATGGGTGTATTAAGAAGTTAATTACGGTGTATTTAGATAATGTCACATAAATAGTGGATCATAAATAGCACGCTCAATGGGCTCCCAAGTGAAAAATGATTTATTAAGATGTTTTATATTTTTCTTAAACCAGACCGAAAAAGGAAAAAAAAAATTAATTCTCCTACCAAAACAACATTGAAAATCATATATATATATTTTTTTTGAAATTATTGAAAATCCCACCGTTAAATTATCCATTTTAGATTCAAATAGAGTAGGTAAAATCTCCGGTTGTCACAAACTCTTACAAGAAATGTACTTATTGGATTCGAACCCAAAACTTCAAGATAAGATCACGAATCATATATTACCAAGCCACATCCATTGGGGACCATAAATCATAAGTTAAAAGATTATAAAAATTATAACTTGCCTCACGAATCAAAAGGAAAAATTAAAAAATAATCATCCTATCAAAACGACATCGTGACTTTAAAAGATTATAAAACATATAACTTTGCCTCCGACGGATCAAACTAAGGAACTGTAATCAATTTAGAATTTATAGAATTATTTTATATTTTAAAATTTTATGAATATGTCATTAGAGTTTTAAATTCTGATGGTATTCAATTATGATTTTAAAATATCTATTATAATTTCGGCTCCAAATCACACCTTCATCTACATATTTTCATGCTTAAATTAAATAATTTCCTGAAAACAACTAGCTATCGTGTTTGGTTGTATCAAAAATTGCAAATGGGGGGGGGGGGGGGGGCGAAAAAAGACAAACTCTCTAAATTGAAAGTTTTATTTAACTCTACACTAATAAAGTATTACTACAGTAATATCATAATGATTAATTCACAATAAGATGGAAAATAAAGGGGAGTTATAAACAACGGACAAAAAATAGAATAATTTATTATTAAAATTTATAATTGAGAATGCTTCAGGGATGGCGTAATAACCGTAGATATATCATAAGATGTGTTTTTGAAGATGTCTTCTGAAAAACGATTAAATTGAATATCTCACAAGATACAAAGATTATAGTTATTTGAGTCGTGTTGTGATTCGATATCTTTTCTATCATTTTTAATGATATCTTTAACATAGTAAAAGATAATTTGAAGTTGAAATAATTTTTATTTTATTGTTTATCAAAATTTTCATTTTATTTTTGTTATTAAAACAATCCAAGAATTATTAAAATATAAAGAAATACTAACAAAACAATTCTATAAACGATGTAAGAGTATGGATGAAATTATAACAATCTATAGATTTATCAGAACACATGGATGTTAGGGCAGATGTGGAACCCTACTGTCAGATCGGTGTCCCGCGCAGTGAAAATAGGTCTAATCCGTAGATATCAAGTATGAGTGTAATTTTTAAAATATTTAATGAAATACTATATTCCATTACGAGTGTATAGGAAAAAATCGGGACTGAATCGGAGTCCGAGAACTCAAGAACGAGCGAAAACAAGATTCGGTGCGCGTAATCAACATTATTTTTTTCTTTCTATCCAGAGAGCTGAATGAATTAGAGTATTTTACCCTAATTTCTTGCAACCTTCCATAAACACTTCAAAAACACCCAAAATTAATTTTTAACAACAAAACCAACATCAACACATGTTATAAAATAAAAATCAAGTTTTTCAAAATATCAAATATTTTTACAAAAACATAAATTTATTATAAATACGCACTTGCGTAAATTTTGAATCCAATTGACAAACCAAATTAGAATCCCAGTAAGAAATGTCTCGTGAACAATTCTAGGTCATCCAAAGGTGGTCAAGTGATTCTAGAATGGTAGTCATCACTCTAAGCTTTAATCTAGGGTTCCAAACTCTAATTTTATGTTTATGTCTAACATAAATATTTTGACCCAATTACAAGCATATTGTGTTTATACTTCCAAAGCATCGTAACACAATTAATTAGCCTAATTTCAACATTATGTATCTAATACATAATTCAACACTAATGAAAAATATAGCTTTTAGAGAATATCAAACTTACCTAGTAAGGTTGATTCAAATATCCAATTGTGGAAGCTGGTTTTCGCCCGAAGTCCACAATCGAGAATTGAATTTTAGGGGGCACTAACGAACCTGCAAAATGAAGGTAGAATGAGCGGGGAGTACTGCCCACCGGTGTGGTGGAAGCCGTAGGCTCTCCGACGCCCAAGTCAGTGACGAGGATGAGTAGAAAATAAGGAGAAATAAGGCTTGATGTTACCTTAATCTCTTTCTGTTTGCCGTGAGGGCGGTGGGTTGGTGTTTCGTGGGTGAAATGCTAAGAAAGCTCTCAATGTTCCCCACCCTCCTCAGCCGAGACCTTTTTCTTTTATAAGCTCTTTGAATTAGGCTCATTCATTTCTTTTGCCCGTTGGATGCCATGAAACAGTCAATTTATTGGTGGAATTATGAGTTGTGACGTTTTCTGATATGGTAACTGATGAGGTATTTTGGTCAAGTCATTTATGGGCTTGGGCTCGTGGAATCTCTGGGTTCAATATCAGCTTGGGCTTAATTTAGAGGGTTTCGGGTTTTAGGCTTTGTGGTTGGTCTGGTGATGAAATGTCGATTTTACCATTGGGCCCAAATTTGACCCGTACACCAATCTACTTCTCTTTTTTGAAATATTTGGAGAACTTCCAAGGAAGCTTGACTCCAAGATCCAATTTTGATTTCAGTACTAGCAAGCTTCACCCCAAGATCACATCTTGATTTCTCCTAGATAAAATATTGTAGATACCTCACAAAGATTCTCTAAACACTTCTATAACTCAGGCTAATTTCTCTAATACTTACTCGTATTTAGCTTTCTCAAGCTTTTGTTTTGCTTAATTAAAACCTTCATAAAACTTGCTATTTATAGCAAAACTTAGGTAATTTTTTAATTAATAAAAGTTATAATCAACTTTTATGTGGGCTGAATCTAATTGGTCCAAATATGTATAATTAGGTGTGACTAATCTTCATTGTCTCCCACTTTGATTTAATCTAATTAAATCAAGCCAAAATCACATATTATTACATACTTATAATTACCATAATATCCTCAAATGATATAGATAATTATGATTTTACAATTAAGCTATTGTGTAATTATTCAATTAATCCAATTAGGTCAAAGTAAATAAACAATATTATCCAATAACACTTGATTATCTCGGTTGATAATTATAATATCGAATATTATCTTTTATCAAAATTAATCGGCTACCCAAGTGCTCAACGAGAAACACTTCATATTGAGACTCTCTAAGTTCAGACACGTTCTTCATATAAGCCTAGTTAATATGTCGCAATTCATCCACCTCCGAATTTGTGAAGAACACGAACGATGTTTCTGAACTATACAAGTTGATATCATCACATATGTTTAACAATCCATCCGTCATAGGCTATCCGAGTTGTGCTTAGGAAACATAGAATACACCGTCAAGTTTTTGAGGCGCACATCTCATGTCGACATATCCACGATTCTTTATAACTGATGTGATCCACCCTAGGTGATCGACTTTGGCCAAATCTTTAAGAATCATGACTTTACTAACATGAATACCTAAACCTTTTATGGTACACATACGGGCCAACATATCATATATTGCTTCGCACTTGATTACTGAGTGCATCGGTCCACACCTAACGAACATCTAAGGGCCAGACCATGAAAAGTTTCTGACATACATGGCATCAAAGTGTAGAGGATCTCACACAAAATCAATGCTATCATATAGTCAAAGGATTAATGAGTCATATGCTACTCGACTCGAGGAGTTTCCTATTGACGGTGGTGTGTACTTCCAACTATTAGGAATCACATATGAGTCATTATGTATTCGGTCCAACCAATGCCCACACATCTATACGAGTTTCCAAAACTCATGGTACATCGGGTTAAACCATTAGAACTCCAATTCTAATATACAACATGTGCTAGTCTTATAGGTTGTAAGAATTCGACCGTATTTTAAAACCAACGACTAGGAACACACACACACACACTTTAAGAATAATTTACAATAGTAATATTTATCCCAATGTCGAACCATCTAGTGTCCAAAATTACTACAAGACTATTCTAAGGTCAATGTCATTCTTAGCATATCTATACATCAATCTAATAAGCATAATGACAATACCATTAATAATGTATGAAATGAAAATGTAGTCATTTTATTAATAAATAATAAAATGTACAATTGAGTTTGACACTCCAAACATCAACTCCAACCTATTAAAATTCGTATTGAATACACCAAAATAAGTAATTCTCAAGTGACTTTTTTTGTCTGGCTATCTTAATTCAAATTTTGAAAAAAAAAATAGTAAATTAAAAAATCAATTTAAAATTTACCTAAAATTATATTGGAGGTCACACTGCCACCAAAATTACACACACATATATATATATATATATATATTATAATATATTAATTAAATTAAAATGAAAAAAAAAAAGAAAGAATGGTAACCTTTGAAAAAAATTATAATAATAAAAAAAAGGTTTGCAAACTTGCAATTTGTAATTTAAAAATTGCTCATCACTTCAATCAATTCAGTCTTTTTATTTTCACTCGAATTATTATTTTATTTTACTAAATCTATTCTCTGTGGATCGATCCCAGACATACCGAGTTATTTTATTACTTCGACACTCTTATACTTTGGAGTAAAGAACCATTTTGTGAGTGTGTCAAGTTTTTGACGCCGTTGCTGGGGGAATATAATTTAGTAGATAGAATAATAATTTAACATCCTTGTATATTTTCTTTTCTTTTCTTTTTATTTATTTTTTATTTTATATTTTCTGCATCTCATTTTCTTTTTCTTCTTTGCATTTGTGTAGATCTGAGATGTCCTTATTGATCTTAAATGAATTATGTACCCTGATATCACACATATAGACAAACCATGTATTTGATTCTTCAATTAAAATGGAGTTTGCACTTTACCAAAGAATTACTTGAACCATTGCCATCTAGAGATTTTTTCATAATTTTTTGTGAGAATCTAATTCGAGAAATTGAGACAACTAAATGAGAAATTCAATTGAGTATGAATTGACAAGAATTAGAGGAGGTTTTCAGGATCATATCATTATTTTTTTTTTGGTCATTTATTTTTACTTTTATTTTTACTGATTTATTATTTTTTCTTTTTGAAAGTATTGCATTTGCATAATTAAATTTTAACATATAATCTGTATTTAAATTACATGAGATATTGGTCTCGATCATTTAACAGTAGATTAAATAGTCTCAAACACCTACACCGTCAGTTAAAATGGTCGATAACCAAAATGAAAATCCACTTGGACGAGACGAAAATCCAGTTGATTAGGCAGAATGTGAGTCTCAACATGGAGATCTTAATCAACCTATGACACTCAGAGAATTTATGAATCACACTATGATAGAATCACCATCTTACATTGCTTTCCTCTAGATGCATTACGGTTCAATTTTAAACCAGGTTTCATCCAACTTTTACCCACATTCCACGATTTAAAATCAAAAAATCCTTATCAGCACTTAAGGGAATTCGAAGAGGTATGTAATACTTGCACATACCAAAATTGTAGAATGAATATAATTTGACTCAAGTTTTTTCCCTTTTTATTTAATTGATAAAGATAAAATTTGGTTGTTGAACTGTAACATCTCGCCTAAGCCAGGATGGTACCGGCAAGAGACAGACTAATCGTGTCTCCATAAGCCTCTGATTCTAGAAAAAATTTCGGCATAACCTTTGCTAAAAATCATGCAACCTGGATCAAAATCCAACACCTTAATACATCCTATAGGGCCCAACAGATAGTAGAATACTGAAATAATCAACTCAAAACATAACACAACTGGGTTCCATGCCCGAAAATACGTATAAACAAAAACTTTTACAACTATACTACTCGACTCAATTACTTTACAATCAGACTTATACAAAATGACTCTTATACTCCCAAGATCTGGTGACTGGCTGGCTGCAGCACTGCTATCCGACTCCTCAAGCTCTGATGCTTGTGGCCAACCATTTTGGTTACCAACCTGCAAAAATAATAAACTGTTGTGGCGTGAGTCATAAGACTTAGTAAGTAACTATGCTCATTCCATGAGTGACAAACACATGCAAGGTCTGGATCATATTTCTGTATTAACCTGCGATGTCTATGTGATCATGCAAATATATATATATATATATATAGTCTGAACTAACTTCTTGAATTCTATTCATTATATAAACGTGTCACTTTATTACTGATTCTCTTTATCTGACCACATATACCTTAACTTCTGTTTGCTACTTACATTAACCAACATTTACAACATATACATTAAGTTTCTATAATATCATTTATCATATTAAATTTCATCTCACTTCCGCTGTGCTACTTTGATTTCTATTTACTCTCTGAATACTCTTTAACTATTCTGCAGTGTTCTAAAACGCCCCGCCTAGGCGGCGCGTATAGGTTCGGCGGCCTATGGCCGCCCCGCCTAGCCCCAAATCGTTGGGGCCAGGCGCTCGTCGCAAATTCATCGGTCAACCGCCATTGACCGACGCAGAATTCGAAATTAATTGCTTTTTCCAGCCGAATTTCACACTCAAATCTTAACCCTAACCTTAACTTTATAAAATTAACTCTCTAACTCATCAATTTGAAAAAATCTCAATTTAGAGCATAAACTCTAATTTCAAAAATCTAATCTTTTTTTCTATTTTTGTTAGTTTCTCATCAAATTGGTCATTTATAAATATTAGCCATTACTCAAATAACATTTATCTATGATTAATTTCTCCAAATCATACCAAATCTTAAATCTAATTATAGAAATTCTCAATTTCCAATTAACCGTCCATGCCCCGACTAGGCGCTCTAGGCGCTGGGTCACCGCCCGACTAGCGCCTAGCGCATTTTAGAACACTGCTATTCTGGTTTAGGTAATTTATAATAACTTTCTTCTTTTTGCTGTCTTGAAATATCATCAATTCGGTATTAATAAAATATTCTTCCTATTAAACATTGTAATCATACTATCATGCACCGGTGTATTACAAAATGTTCCTTCTACATAAACATGCCACACACACAAATATAGTTTAAAATCCATGTGATAATTAAAACATGCATAAATAGTTTAACATAAATAATTAATAATGCAGTTTTTCTCTAAATTTTACTTATCTAAGTTTTGTTTTTCCTATCAAATTCACCCAGGAGAAAGCACGCAAATTCAATCTCGAAAAAGACTTGAATACAAGCACCCACAATTTAGTTTCACATCACACCACACCAACCAACCATATTAACCAAGATACAACCTTCATGTCTACATTTTAAATACAGTTCGTTAACACTATTACACTAGCCTACCTTAATTGACAATAAGAACAATATTAACTAACTAATGCCTTTTCAATCGTTCTGCATCATGGCCAGTGTGAAAACACTCAAAGGTAGCTCAAACATACCAATTCAACATTCCAATCATAGAATAATATATATCTCAACACATTGGCTAATTAAACCCTTTTCCAATATTACTAGTTTATATTTACACATTCTTATTTACTTATCTTTGTATTGTCATATATATATTCAACTCAATAGGTTCTTATTTATTTCATTATTCTGTCCCCTTTTTACAGAATCATATACTGAAACATCAACTGCTTATTCATTCATTTATACTTGCTCATTACCCATTTACACCTCTAAATCCTGCACCAGTAACTCATATTCACCCAGTGATTCGTTTTAACATACTGATTTCATTCTTTTCATGTTCTACACACCCATGTATCTTTACTGCCCTATCAACCAGTATATAAGTTCAATTCCAAATTTATAATTCTAATATCAAATTCAACTTCTAAAACACAACATTACACATAGAAATTATATTCTAATTATCACAGACATAAACACCAATCTCATGTTTAAATCTATTGTTACTGGTTCTTCATCAGCCTTTACTACCTTTGCTACAGCTTCTGCCTTTGCTACAGCTTCTGCTACTACTACACTTACCCCCACTACCTCTACTGCCACACTTACATACTTGTGTCAATTTCAGATTTCAGATTTCCAATTTTTATTTCTTGCTCCAAATTACCAATAACATAAAATCCCCAATTTTTTTTTTTTTTTTTGACTAACTGGGGCACAACCTTTACAAAAGTGCTACAATCTTTTGCTATAATTATCTATCCAAACCAAAGATAATCATATACAATAGTTGATGGAAAATAAAAACCAAACAACCTAACCAATTATCTAAAGTAGCAGACAAATGATAATTCGATTCCAGAAATTAAAATCAATTTTCCCTTAAATAATAATGCAAACAGATTGATAAAGAAAGCAATCATATGATTGAATAATCACCTGATTGGCAAACCCCCAAAACATAACAGAAATAACTACACTACCCCAAGATTCAGCCATGACATAGACCAAACAGAAACTTCAAATCCTCATAATTGCCATGTTTTCTTTGGGTATGACATAATCCCCAAGCTTCTAATCTTTCCAATTCTGTTAATTCCTTTCAATTTTATACATAAAACTGAGTTTATACTATGCTTAACAAAGTTCTAACTCATTAAATTACAACCCAAGTTCGAATTTATCTATAACCCTAAATCACCCAAGTTCAATCAAATCTAATCAAGCTCAAGAAAATCATCACATAGTGTACTTACACGTGTGAATGTGTGTCATGCGTGTGTGTTGCTAATTGTAGCCCCGTGTGTGGGGGTTATTTAATTGAGTGTGTGTGGTAATTATATAGGTCACGTGTGTGTGTTATTTTCTTAAGTGTGTGTATAAGTCGTAGATATATACTTACACGTGTGAGTGTGTTAGTGCTACAAGTGTGTGTGAAGTTAAAAATATCTAGGATTATTTACATTTTTATGGAAATTTCCAATTTGGTCCCTCAAATTTAATTGTTATAGTCTTTTAATCAATTTCTCTATAAAGTCCCCATTTACAATAGAAATTTTCCTCGTGTTCGGACGCGACCCTACACACGAAAATAGAATTCATGTAACCATGCTAAAATAATTCGGGTCGTTACATGAACCTTAGGTCATGATCCATAAAAAGATGAGATGATTTTTAAGAGAAATCTTTGAAAAAATTATTTCTCTCTCACATGAAAAACTATTTTAAGAGGAGAATCACAATTTTCACACAAGAGTCGAGGGAAATACTTTACCAATATTGTGAGAGATTTAAAAAAATGTTAAATGTTGTCCACATCATAGGCTTGAACACATGGAGGTTGGTTTTCTACTTCTATGAGGGTTTAACACCTCGAAGTATACAAGTAGTGGAAATGATGTGTAATTGTGAATTTAGGGATAAAAGTCCCGAAGATGCACTAGATTACCTAGAACACATAGCAGAGAATGCACAACACTGAGACACAATTGATACTTATAAGTCATATGTAAAACCACTGTCATCTGGTAGAGACATGTTTAACTTTATGGAAGATCATGATCTTTTTGCTAAATATGCATCTCGAGCTAAAAAAGTTGAGGAGTTAGAAATGAGGAAGAATGACCATGTCAAGTCAATTCAAGAAGTTACATGTCATATCAGTAATTCAAATAAACGTGTCAGACAAATTTCCCCAACCTTGCCAGCCCTATAAGAATATCTTTATTACTAAGTCAGTTTCATAAACACCTTCAAGAGAACAAATCCAAACCCATACTCCAAAAGCTAAAATTCTGGTTGGAGATACCATCCAAACTTCATTTGGAGGAATGATAACCAAGCACAATTATCGCAACAACCTTCCCAGGTACATTAGAATTTCCAAAATTCTCAGAATTATGCACTATATGTCCTACCTCATAGGAAAACCCTTGAGGATACCTTTCATGCATTCATTGAGAAACAAGAAGCCATCAATAATTAAAATGTGCAAACATTGAGTGATCTGTAAGATACATTTGCCAAAATCACATATGTATTGACCATTCATGAGAAATGAAAATTTCTTGCACAACCACAACCAAATCTCAAGATCATTAAAACCACAATAAGGTTAGTTCTAGTAGTTAACACATAAACCAAGTTAAATCGGTTATTACTTTTCATAGTGGTAAAGTCATCCACAAACCCATTCTTGAACCTTGTAAAGTTGAAAATAAGTCATCTTCGGAGGATAAGGAAGAGGTTGATGAACCAACACATATCGTTGAGAATAACGGTTTTTCACATGCACCTCCATTTACCCAAGCATTGAAAATAAAGAAATTGAATCATTCCCCAGAAATATATGAAATATTCAAACATGTGAAAAGTCAATATTCATTTGTTAGATGCCATAAAATAGGTACATATTATGCCAAATTTCTGAAAGACTTGTTCACTGCTAAAAGAAAACATCAGGTGAAAAAGAAATCTTTTCTAGCTGAACATGTATATTTCATTCTCTCAACCGATAATGCATTGAAATACAAAGATTCTGGTTGTCCTACTATTTCTTATATTATTGGAAATCATAAAATTGAACATGCATTGCTTTATCTTGGAGCTAGTGTCAAATTGCTTCCATTTTCGATGTACCAATAATTTAATATTGGCAAGTTAAAACCAACTTTAACTCTTTTACTTGCTGATAGATCAGTTAAGATACCGAAATAAATTGTGAAAAATATGTTATTAAAAATTGATAAATTCATATACCATGTGGATTTTGTAGTCTTAGAAACACAACCTAGCAGATAGTTACAAGCCAATTCATGTAATACTTGATCGTCCATTTTTAGCAGCAGCTAATGCTTTAATTAATTACATGAATAGAATCATGAATTTTTCATTTGACAATATGATGCTAGAGCTTCATATTTTTAACATGTGCAAGCAATCATATGATGAGTATTGTGAAAATGAGAACATTGAACCAATTTTGGAAAAACATAATCAGGAGAGTGAATCTGACCTTATGGAAATCTGTACAACTATTTTTCTTGAATCAAGTACGCAATTAGATTCAGATACTTCTAATTATTTTTCTAATTGATTCTACACAGATACTAGAAGATGATGGAGAGAAATAAAATTTCGAGGAACTATGAACACTTGAAGAAGAGAAACATGAATAAACATCCAAATTGGAATTAAAGACTTTGTCTGAAGAATTGAAATATACACTTCTTGCATTCTTGGAGTTAAACAAATTTACCATGCAATAATTTCTTTTTCCCTTACAAGCGATCAAAAAGGTAAGTTGTTAAATGTGTTGAGAGAATATAAACAGAGAATTATATGGACATTAAAAGATATAAAAGACATTAATCCTTTAAAATACACACGCATAATACATTTAAAAGATAATGTCAGGACACGCCGACCACCCAAAAAAAGATTAAACCCTTACAAGAAAGAAGTGGTTAAAACATGAGTCCATTTACATAGTTTGGAGAAAAGCACCTATGCTAAGAAACGAAGAGCTAAACAATTAGGTATTTGTTACAAATACGCACGTTGGACGTGCAACACTCGTTGTCGTTCTTTATGAATGATGTCTAATAATCGCGAAGAAAAAATTTAGTCCATTAGAGGACTCGAGTAAGGAGTCATTATATAATATACCCTTGACTTTTGATATGAATCCTAGTGGATTTGATAGACTGATTCACAATTTACATATGTAATTTCAAAAATAAAGATAATAATACAGTCTCGGGAATCTGACTTTAAAATACCTTATTTGTCCATTTATAAAAAAATTGGATGGGAAGCATATCCCCGACCCGTAGAGGACGTTCAAGCCATTTTTGGACGTAAAATCAGGGAAATATGTGAGCCACAATCACAACTACTTGTACATATTGTTTCAATTTATTATTTTGATTTCTTTTACTTTAAATTATTGTTTCGATTAAATTCAATTTATTGTTTTGATTTCTTTTACTTCAATTTTGCCGACAGTATCTAACCTTTTTGACTTTCACGATCTATTTTACTGTTCATCTAACAATTATCATTTTGCAGATACTAATGCCTTTATTGTTAGTGTCACTAAGACATGCCCAAGATCCTAAACATGATATGCGTGTGAATAATCAAGTAAAGTTGCGGAAATACTTATATTGATATGTTGAGAAATTTCAAAATTTTCCTTGGATGATGAAGCTCCAAGCTTTTGATTTGTTGATTGAAATCTTGGGTAAGTTTCCCTATCACCTTAAAGACTCTCCAAGTGCTAGCTTGATCAATTTTTGAAGCAAAAATTTCACCTCTAAGTGTGAGAGAATTCGGCCAAGAGGGAGAAGGAGAGAGATGAGTGAATAGTGTTGATGACTTGGTTGTTGTGTGTTTAAAAGAGATAATTAAATGATGTGAACTACTTCCATCACCTTTTGACAAGTTGATGTAAGTCAAGGGTCCCACCACTTTGAAAATTCAAAATTTAAGTTGGATTCTCCAACACACAACCAAGATTGGGCCCGAGTTCGTTTAATTCCGAATTAAACGAATTCGTCGTTGCGACATAATTAAATCCAATTTAATTAAAAAAATATGCCTCGCAAAATTATTACGATAGTCACTTACGAATTAATTCCAAATTAATTCGTTCGCCCGAATTAAAATCCAATTTCAATTAATATATCCGATATATTATTTTAGCCCAAATAAATAAATTAAATAGAAAAATATAATTTAACTATTAAATTTATTTTATCGATTAATTCTAAATTAATCGCGTTCTCTATTCTATACGAATTTAATCCCAAATTAATTCTTACCGCAATTAATCTCAGATTAATTTCCTCTCTCATAATTAATCCCAGATTAATTTATTTGAGTCAAATGTCATTGGTGAATATTTGGGAAGTGACCCAAGAGATTCATTGATATGTTGGCAGTAAATACAGTTATCGGACTATCCGAACATGTGCGTACCCCGTACCACGTTCTACCGATTTACTAGACATTGTTGGCTTCTAGTAAAGCACTGTGTCTACCCAATTCTCCAGAAATATCCTCCGAGGAATATAATCTGTATCAGGCGTAGTAATACAATGTAATACGTAGTACAATCCAGTATCAGATGTCACATGCTAGACCTAGGGCTGGCTCTGTGTCTGCCCCGTACAAAGCATATATCGGATCCCGAGCAACTAGTCTCTATAATCGGAAAGTCATGACCTAGTTATACTTTCCCGATAGCTGCAGCATTTAAGAGTATCAATTCCGTATCTTGTGTGACCATCATCTCTATATGACTGAAGTGATACTCTCATCTTGACATCACATCCAATACACTACGATTCTCAGTAAACCCAATAGAGGCGTACACAGAACCTGTTAAAGCTCCAGACGACCAATACCAAAGTAAACTGATTGTCGCAAGTAATAGCGATGTAAGCCTCAGGTTAAAGATCACATACACCTACCCTGATTTCGGGTTCCCATATACACATAGTCATACTACCAATGAGATTCCGAGGGGGTCTATCCAGAGCGAAGCTATTCCCAGGCCAACGGATAACAGAACCTCTTATTACACTTGCATAAGTATCCAATACTTAAATATATGAGAACTATGCCGTTAAGCTTCCATAACGCGCACAAGTGTAATATTAGTCTATTCCGCATTATCGATATCCAGTCTCGATAATACTACGACTAGAGATATTTAATGATTAAACCGTTCGTGGATTAATACTGTCTCATATCTTATTAATCCGATTTAACCATATGGACTTTTATCATTATATATATCCAAGTAATCCAATTACAATAATGATAAAATAGCAATTTCCTTTTCACATAGTTAATTTGTACAAAAACACAATGTCTTTTACAAATAGTTATGCTATGAGTTATAATTGTCCAACATTTATTACTCATTCATTTTTAGGATCTATAAATACAGTTTGTCTTTTCTCTCTTCGACACATCCAAGTAAAAGCGAGTGCACAAATGACGAAAACTTCAACAAGACGAGTCACTAATATTTGTGTATTTTTTGGATCTAGCTTTGGAACTAAACCAAAATTTGTTGAGGCCGCAAAAGAATTGGGTAGAATTATGGTGGAAAGAAATATGTATTTAGTATATGACGGTGACAATTTTTGATTGATGGGATGTATTTCAGAGGCCGTGCAAGAAGAAGGCATTCAAGTTTTAAGCATCACTCCAAAAACTTTGGCAGACGGAATCCTCATCGGAAAATCAAATGGAGAAGAATACATTGTCCTAGGTATGTCTGAAAAAATTACTGAAATGATTATTCAAGCGTCAGACACATTGGAAGAAATAATCACAGTTACGTCATGGGCAAATTGTCACCACCTATATGATTGATTTTATATGTTTTGACATAACTAATTCATGAAATAAATTAACTAGGTAATATTGAAAATTTATATATTATAAAAAGTAAGATTTCTCTATATTTGAGATATTAAGAGTGGATCCTCTAGCCCCGGTATATTAATTTATTGTTGAATTCTAATTTAAAAATTACTCATCACTTCAATCAATTTAGTCTTTTTTATTTTCACTCGAATTATTATTTTATTTTACTAATTCTATTTCATATAAATCAACCTCGGATTTATCAGGTTATTTTATTTATTGAGAGTAAATAATCACTTTATAAGTATGTCAAAAAATATATTTCTGAACTAAACTTGAAATTATAATACATCGAGACAGATTTCGACAAGAACATATTTTCGAAATAATCCAAATATAATACATCAGAACATGTTCAAATTATAAGCATTGGGCAGCCAATGCATCTAATAGTAAAATTAATTAACACCTCACAGATAATTAATAAATGTCCTAAATAAACACAAGCGAAACACCAAGTCTACAAGTACATAAATAAATAAATAAATAAGCACCAACTTTTTATTAACATTTTTTTTTTTTTTTTGCTTTCTTCCTCCATTGGGATGGACAGCAAATCTTGAGACCCTTCCCCATACCATGATTCTGTCCAAATATAATATTACTGTATAAATGATGATATATAGTACATATAAGTTAAACGATGATGGTGTTTTTGAATATTTGGTTTAGTCTGAATCATTTGTCTTAAAAGTTATTTTCTTTTGTATTTATCTTTTGACCAAAAAAATAAAGCACAAGTTAGCTTTTCCAGATGATTCTTTCTTTCTGGTTTCTGGTGTCAAAACTCATCACTCTAGCTAACCTTATTTTTATTTATTTTCAGACTCATGCTAATCATAGTGCTGGTGAAATGATTATTTGATGGGAAATTTGAACATTAATTCCAAACATGCATTTACCAATTTTTTTTTTTTAAATAGTTCAGTCAAATACGTGTTTGGCTACAAATATTCTCAAGGAGCGTGACTCGGTGGTGTAGGGCCTGAAATCTGATCTTGAAGTCTTGGGTTCAAATACAAGGAATATGTTTTTTATAAGAGTCTGAGACAGCCGAAGGTTTTAAACATTAAGAGAAAAATCTTATGAAGTTTGATGAAACAACCATCTCTGATAGAGGATAATGATATCAAAATATTTATATAACCGACCACACCTAATATGAAAAGATTTAATTTGATTTAATTTAGTTCGGTTCGAAAATGAATAATATGCATTATAATGCCTGTAAAATTTGTGGTTAACAAAAAAAAAAATGTCTGTAAAATTTATTTTTCCTTTTCATTTATATATTATATAAGAAAATAATTTGTTTTTAGAAAATATAAAATCTAATGAATGAACAACGATCAAAGATCAAATCATAATTATGTTGCTGGCCAAAGCTACAGCTCCTAGGTGGATGAGATTAGTTTACTTGTGTCACGCTAAAAAAGGTAAAGCAAAATAAATCATGAAAAATGAAATATATAGATAAGAACGAACTCAATTTTAATGATTAGAAATACTTTGTAAATATGATTTTTTTTTTAATTAAAGAAAAAAATGCTTTATATAGGCTTTTTTATTTTATTTTATAATATTCAAATATGATTTTGGTAATTGTTGTATAAGTGATATCACACTATCAACCATTAAATATATAATATGTCTAGTCGTATTAAATAATAGAGTTTTTTCTTCAAATAGACCATCTAATGTTTTAGGATTAACATAAAGTTTTTTTTTTTCCATTAATGTTTTCTGTTTATGTGAGAATATCAAATATGCCATCAAACATTAGGGGTGGAAAAAAACCGACCGAACCGAACCAAACCGCAAACCGAACCAAACTGGATCGAATTTACGGTTTTTTTCTAACGGTTCGGATTGGCCCACCCCAAATGGTTTACGGTTCGGTTCAGGAGCTAATCCGAACCGCACCTGTTAAAACGAACCGAACCGTTATAATTAAAAAAAATTATATATTTTTATAAAAAAAATTTGTATTTGTATTTGTATTTTTCTTTTAATTTTATTTTATGTTTTTTTTATTAGTATGTTAATACTTTTATTCTTAAATTTTTTGTTAATATATTTATTTGTTAATACTTTTATTCTTCAATTTATTTGTTAATAATTTTATTCTTAAATTTTTTGTTTTGTGGTAGCATAATTATTCTTGAAAGTAAGATGTTGGATTTGTCTATTAATTAGAATGATGGTAGCATCATTATTCAAGGTAATTTTTAAAAAATACAAGAATTAATTGTGCCTCATTTTTCAATCCTTAATGGAGTACATGTGTTCCCTGAAGTCACAGCTTACACCATAACACTTCATACTATTTGTTGGATAGACTAGTTTTTTTTTTTTTTTTTGTCTTCATTTAAGTGGATGAAAATTTGTTTTAAATATAATAATCCGAAAACCGAACCGAACCAATCCGTAAACCGCTGGTTTAAAAAATTTTCAATCCGAACCAAACCGTTATTTAATGGTTTGGTTTGAGAGGTAAAAAATCCGAACCGTAAAATATGATTTGATTCGGTTTTTAGCAAAAATCGAACCAAACCGAACCGCGCCCACCTCTATCAAACATTATTTATTATATCTATAGTATGGTGATATAGTTATGTCGAAATTTATGAGTATAACTCAACTCAATAATAAGTTTAAGAGTTGATGATTATCTTATGTTTATATATCCATAGATCAAGATCAATTCTCAACCGATGTGAAATATTTTTCTCAATATTCTCCTCACTTGTAGGTTGATCTTTTGTCTAATTCGTATAACGTGGGCAGATGGTGTAGATTAAATCGTATATGAGTGATATCATTAAGGTCAGTTTTAAAGTATGGTTGTTTTTACTTTTTTTTTTAAAAAAAAACAAAATTAATTCAAATGTTTTTCGATAAATCAAAAATGGGTTCTTTTATGAAATAAAACACTAAAACATATATTTATTATTTGTTTAGTGCGGCCTAGTGGACGAAAACTCCCACTATTACATACTAGATATATATAGTCTTATTTCCGCAAGCAGAGAGATTATTTCTAATATCTTGATGAATCATAAATCAAAAGCACAAAATGAAAACCAGAATGAAGCAGAAAAAATGAACAAGTAAACAGACCGACCGTTCGTGAAAATGGGTCCTCCAAGAAGATTTTCCCTGTCCAAAAAAAATAAATAAAAGTAGATGTAATGATCAAAGTGTTAGCACCCAAAGCAAAGAGAAAGTTAATAATGGAAGCTGTTGTTGATCTTTGACCTAGCAAGAAGAATTTAAAGTGAAAAGAGAAAAAGCCACTCTCTAAGTTGCATGCCGGCCATGTGAATGTGTTGTTCCTTTGATTGACACTTCTCTAAACAAATACCAAATGGTTTTGAAATCTAGCAAATGCCTCACAGAATGTACCTACCTAGTTACCAACCGAATTAATTGTTAACATCATATAATAGTATCCATCACTTGCTTGTGCATGATTGAAATACTATAAATTATATAGGTTGGAGTTGGTACTTACAGTGCTAATTTCTAATATATTTTCCTGTAAATACGTGTATGAATAATATTTTATTATGAATAAAATATGAAGTTCCTTCGATATATTTTCTTTTAAATGGTAAAGACGTACAAGGTCTGAAAATGATTAAGCTATAACGTAATTGTAAAAGCATCGCAATTGATATTGAGAAATATTGTAACAGTATCATTCTTGAGCAGTTCTTGGTCAAGGTTTACATTCTTGATCGATAAGTAAATCCGAGAGACCAGTACATGTCGTATTGGATTCCGGTGGTTTATCTCAGTGAGCCACGAGTCTGAGGAGACTCGTATAGATATGTAGGTGTTTATAGCAGATGAGCACTGAATGAGTCACGTAATATTCTTAATATATGGTACGCTTACATCAATAGGAATCTTCTCTAATTTACTAGCATAATGGTCCTTGGACTTGAGATACCACGGTAGATATATGAGTTATCCCCCACACTTTAATGACAGTCACGTATTCGACCTTTTTATGTTGACCTTCGTCTGTTCATTGGGCGTGGACTGATGTTCATGATATCGTTTGATGTATTCAAATAGGATCCGTCAATTCTACGTACAGGATTTAAGTGTCCACTTCATGAGATTGCGATTTGTCAAACCCATGACATGATACGCTCGGAAATAAATTATAAGTGATATTGAGAAATCTTAGATCTATACGTCGATGAGATTATACCTTATGAGATTTGACGATTATATCTATGTCTCTGGTATTTATCTGGATACCTAAGATGGAAGGATTATACGTATGCGAAGATCTCAACTTGTATCGTTCAACGAAAATATTTGTGGTCGTCATAATTTACGAGTGTGTAAATTATGGACACGAAATTGGATTATGTGACAGATATATCCGAACTTAGAAAGTCTCACATAATCGAAAATACTCGTAGAGCACTAAGGCAACTGATAATGAATAATATTGATTATTCGAAAATCGTTTAATGGTTGAACGTAAAATGCACATGAGGTTTTTGGTAATTTCTAAATTAATGTGTATATGTATTAGATGCATAATTTTAATTAGATGCACATTAATTAATTATCAAATGGATTTGGAACACATATAATCCATGGATGTATTTTATCATTTAATGTGAATATAGAAATACATTATATATTTAATTAAATGAATTAATTGATTAAAAGGTTAATTAATTAATTAATTAATTAATTGAATGTATTTTACATAAATAAGTATATGTCATTTTTTATTTATGACATGTGTTATTTATTAAACGGAGACATGTGGCTTTTGTTATGATATTAATGGGATTAGGTATTTTTTATTTTTGAAAATTATTTTGGAAATAAAAAATTAATTTCCCTTGTTGACCATGCCAAAAATTCGGCCACTACACTATATAAGTGGGGGTGTTCATTTTCTTTTTCAATGAAACCAAAAGCCTAAATAGTAAACCCTTGGAAAGAGAAAGAGTTGGGAAGAAAAAATCCTAGAGATAAAGCTCAAAGAATTGAATTTTAAGGTAAGTTTCCTTAATTCTTATGTTAGGAAATTGTTATCCTTAGTTTATTATGAATACATGAGATGTATTTTTGTTTTTCCCTTTCTTGAATATGGGTTCTACTTGTTAGAGGCTTGTTGGGAAACAAGATTGCTTGTGTAGTGGAAATTGAAGCTTAATAAGTGTTATTATTATTTGATTTAGTTAAAGAATTTCTAGTTGCCATTATAGAGTTATTATGTCACTTTATGAAAACCTAGAATTATTCTTGTGTATTTTTTATTGTGGTGAAACAATTGAGATGTTGGAAAAGTTGGATTAAAGCTTGATTGGAAGTTGTTTTTAGTGTTATTTGGTTAATTTGATTAATTAAATTAATTAGGATTTATGCCTAATACTAAAATTGGGGCTTTTCATTTCATGGATGAAATCAAGTATATTAGAGGTATACTAATCATTTTGATGGTATTTTGGAAACACTTAAAAGTGTAATTGACACTTTTGGACTAAAATGATAAAAATACAAAAGTTTGGACTTTATGCCTATTTTCTGCCAAAGACATTTTGGACATTTCTAAAATTAAATTTTGGGATTCAATAGTAAAATAAATAGTTTAAAACAAATTTTTGAAATTAGAAAAAATTTGATTTTTCACGCTCCGCTACGATATCCGATAAAAATCGTAAATACACTTACAAATGGTATGAGAGCCAATCTAATTCTTAATCCATGATATGATTCTTGCTTGATATATGATATGTAATCTAAATTTTTTCCCTATTTGCATGCTTTCTTAGATTAGATCTAACTAATATGTTTGACATTTTAGCAAAAAATTCCCTTTTAATAAGACATTAAATTAATTTATATGTGTGTATGCATTTTGCTTGGTCTGCCTTGTCAATAGATAGATAATTAAATTTCTATGGCTATGTTCGAGATCGTGCAAAAGCTGTGAGGATATAGTCGATAAGAATTTATTTATACTAGTTATATTTAGATATAGATAAATTTAATTGAAAATGGAAATCCTGAATGTGCCAAAGCTGTCATGACTACATGAATATTTTGAATTTATCATTTACAAGTAAAGCCTTGAAAATGCCTCCATGTGAACTGTCAAAGCTGTCACAACGAGAAACGATCAGGGCCGAAAATTATAAGTCACTAATTCGTGATTGAAAATGGTCGTCTATATAATGAATATACCTAGACAAAAACATGTCAAAACAATGAGCCAAAATATATTTATGAGATCCATTTCGTGCTGTAGAATTTAATTTGATTATTTGATTATTTTCTATTTGGGGATTACTGTATCACATGATTCAATGGGATG
>SKCR01039026.1:0-48505 GCA_019454045.1 Zanthoxylum bungeanum | reverse complement strand
ATGGTCCTTACTTATGCTAGTATAATGGACATGTTCACATAATGGTATAGCCAAGTCTTAATACAATTCATACATAAAGCGAATAAAAAATGCAATAACATACCCAAGTAAATATTAATCACAATAACACGATTCTAAAAGCATATTTAGTTCTCTCTCATTTGAACTCGAAATTGGGTGTGTAAAGGCTCGTTGGAAAGCTAACACCCTGAACTTAATTTTAGTCTCAAGTTTTGCATTATTTGGTTAAGATTTGAATTGTGAAATTTCATTTAAAGTTCACGCGTTTGTAGAAAAATGTGAAAAGTAAATTTATTTGAATAAAATAAAATGCAATATCATAATTAAATATTAATAAAAGTTATTTAATGCCTAAAATAATTCCAACATATTAAAACTCATATGCTTGATGATTCTATGTATGATTAAAATTGGCATGATTATTTTAGGGTGCAAGCATCTAGAGACTTTCTAAGAAATAGAGAGTGTATTGCTTATCTCTTAGCTAAGTAATTATTTCGTGATGAACTTATAGATTTATTACTTTTAAGGCTAATAAATAAAAATCACTTGTTTATAATAAAAGACATTATAAAAGATACAAGTGGGTTGGGACCAAGGGGTTAATAAAACTTTCCAAACTAAAGTTAATTTAACCAAATGTATCACTAGAGTTAGATAATGATTTGGTGTCTTCCTTCACTCATTACCTTTTTATAGCCAAAAGGAAAAGCTTTGAAGACATCTAGATAATCTTTACTCAAAGCTTACCTTAAAGCATATTTAAAGTGTTGGACTAATTTGGAGGATCTATTGTTTATTCTTGTCACCAAGGCAATAAGAGCCTAAGAGGTAAGGGTATTTAAGAGAGTTCGCTCCACCCTCCCTCTGGGGAATTTTCAATAGTGGAATCCATTTGACAGTTATTCACTTAAACCGTATTGGCAGGACTAGGCTTTACCAGACTGACCAATACCAATTTGTCCCTAAATCGTACTATTGACAATGGTTTAACTTTTCTGAGTCATAAGACGTAGCAACCCTTAGGCGTGGTCTTATAACTTAGTGGCAAAGATTGGGTGTCCACAAGGACTAGCATAAGTTATGGCATGTTTGATTGCCCAACCCAATGATCAAGGAATTGTGATTTATATCATAAATTGGTTGGGAACCTACCTAATTATCGTATTTTATAACGACCGACCCTAGATAGAGTTATGAAATGATGATAATAGGATCCTTGCTCACAAGAAATCCATCATATTGAGGTTGATGCGATTTGCTTAAAATTTTAAAACAATTGAGTTGGAGCAACTTCGTGATATTAAAAGCCAATGTTATTGTGAAACATTAATGAAAACATATTCCTAATTTTAACATTTTCTCTTAATAGGTGGGTTAAAATATTTCACAAACATTCAAATGGCAAACAGAGTATCACTTTGTTCCATCCTTGATGAGCATAAACTCAAATGGGACAACTACAATGACTGGTTTAGAAACCTTAAAATTGTCTTACGACAAGAAAAGATTTTCTATGATCTTTAAAGACCATTTCCCCCTGAACCCGCAGAAAATGCTGACCAAGATACATTTTATGCTTGGAAGAAACACGTCGATGATGATGAGCAAGCAATTTTCATAATGCTTGGCTCTATGTCGGACGAACTTTAGAAAGCTCACGAAGATATGGATGCTCAAACCATCATCTTTCACTTGAAGGAGTTGTATGCAACTTCCGTTCATACCGTGAGATTCCAAGTGTCGTGTGACTTATTCCAAACAAGGTATAATGAAGGATCTGTTAGTGGAAATGTGCTTAAGATGATTGGCAACATTGAAAAATTGGCCAACCTCGGGTTCATCATAGATCATGAGATAGATCACGATATAATTCTTCAGTCCTTACCAAAAGAATTCTCTAACTTTATTATGCAGTTTCATCTGTCTGACAAAGAAGCTATTTTAACATAATTGCACAATCTGATAAAGCAAGCAGAGAAGGACTTGAAACTGGAGTTTAAAACCTCTGTTATGCTTACGGCTATGGACCTGAAGCCACGAGGCCCAAAGAAAAATAAGGGCAAGGCCAATGCTCCAGATCACCTAAAGCCCAAAGGTAAGGTGGAGAAGAAAAAGGGAAAGGGGAAATGTTTCATTTGTAGAAAGAATGATCATTGGAAGAAAGACTGCAGATCCTTGAAAGCCAAGGAAGCTAGGGAAGCCCAAGAGGCCAAGAAGACAAATGCTTCAGGTATGTTGTATATGATTGAACTATATTCTCAAAACTCTGAACCTTCTGCTTGGGTGCTTGACACCTGTTGTGGGACTCACTTCTGTAACGATGTGCAGGGCCTGAGAAACAGTAGGAGACTCCGTCATGGGGAGGTTGACTTATGCATGGGTAATGGAGCAAAACTGGCTGCATTGTGCGTGGGCACTTATTCATTAGTTTTGTCGAATGGTTTAGTTTTAGACTTAAAAGATTGTGTTTATGTCTTCTATATGTAATAAAGGTTTTTCATGCCTAATAAGTTGTAATGAATATTCTATTTATTTCAATGAAATAAAATATGGAGATGGTATTTTGAATAATTATATCTATGTCTTACAAACTAACAAAGAATGTTCAACCTCTAATATTTACAACGTTAACTCGAATAATCTCAATGAATCACTTCTATGGCACAGTCACTTAGGTCATATCAATGAAACAAGATTAAATAAGCTACATAAGGATGGGTATTTTTAAACCCTTCAAATATAAACCTTATGGAACTTGTGAGTCATGTTTACTTAGTAAAGTGACCAAATTACCCTTCAAAGGTAAAGGACAGCGTGCATCGGAGACATTAGAACTCATGCACTCTGATGTATGCGGACCAATGTCAGTCACTGCTAGAAGTGGATTCTCATACTTCATTACCTTTATCGATGATCATTCGCGATATGGGTATGTGTACCTTATGCGGTACAAATCTGAAGCCTTTGAGAAATTCAAAGACTTCAAGGCTGAAGTAGAAAACCAGCTTAATAAAAGTATTAAGTCACTAAGGTCTGACCGAGGTGGTGAATACTTAAGCAACGAATTTCAAGATTACTTGAGAGAAAATGGCATTGTTTCCCAGCGAACTCCTCTGGGAACTCCACATCATAATTGGGTCTACGAAAGGAGAAATCATACATTATTAGATATGGTACGATCAATGATGATCGGTACGGATCTACCTCTTTCATTTTGGGGTATTGCTTTAGAAACTGCAACACTACTACTAAACCAAGTTCCTTCCAAGACTGTTAGTCAAACACCATATGAGTTATAGTCTGGGAAACGTTCTAGTCTTAGTTATCTAAGAGTTTGGGGATGTGACGCATATTCCAAGCTCACACAAACTAACAAATTGGATGATAGGGTAGTTAAATGTAAGTTTATTAGATATGCCTTGAACTCAAAAGCATACGTGTTCTACGTCCCAAATGAACAAAGAACATTTGTCTCATGAAATGCTAAATTTCTAGAGAATGAATTCCTTCTCAAGAAATATAGTGGGAGTATACTTGACCTCGATGAGGTACGAGAAGAACAAACTAACATAGAACTAAACCCCAGGCACCTCAAAAGGGCAGCGACGGAACAACCACAAGGTTATGAACTCAGAAGGTCTGGTAGGGATAGACATGAGCCAGAAAGATATGGTTTCCATATTGATGAGGAACATGATCAGGTCATTGATAATGACGATCCCACCAGTTATGAAGAAGCAATGCGTGACATTGATTCAGTCAAGTGGCTTGAGGCCATGAAATCCGAAATATACTCTATGTATTATAATCAAATTTGAGACTTGGTAGATGCACCTGAATGGATAAAACCCATAGGCTGCAAGTGGATTTACAAGCGTAAAACTGATGCAGATGGCAACATCCAAACCTATAAGCTAGGTTGGTGGCGAAAGGTTATAGACAAATCCAAGGAATTAACTATGACGAAACCTTCTCGCCTGTTGCAATGATAAAGTCCATTCGAATTTTACTGGCACTAGCTGCACACTTTGATTATGAGATTTAGCATATGGATGTCAAAACAGCTTTCCTTAATGGGAACCTCATAGAGGAAGTCTATATGACACAACCAGAGGGGTTTGCATCTAATGATGATCATAATAAAGTATGCAAGCTTAATCAATCCATTTATGGACTCAAGCAAGCCTCCAGAAGTTGGAATATACGATTTGATGAGACAATCAAAGAATTTGACTTCATAAAAAATGTAGACGAGTCTTTTGTTTACAGGAAAATTAGTGGGAGTGCTGTTGTATTTCTTGTATTATATGTCAATGACATATTAATCATCGGGAATGATATTCCCATGATGCAAGCCACCAAGCAATGGTTATCTCAGAATTTCTCCATGAAAGATTTGGGAGAAGCAGCCTACATCCTCAGCATTAAGATCTACCGTAATAGATCTAAGAGGTTGTTAGGACTTTCTGAATCTACGTACATAGATAAAGTTTTGAAAAGATTCAAAATGGAAGATTCCAAAAGAGGTAATTTACCTACTTGTCATGGAATCAAATTATCTAAGGAGCAATGTCCACATATTCCTTCATATAGAAAGCGTATGAGTAGGATCCCTTATGCTTCAGCAATAGGATCGATCATGTACGCCATGCTATGTACAAGACCTGATGTCTCTTATGGTTATAGCATAACGAGCAGGTATCAGGCAAATCCTGGTGAGCAACACTAGGTAGTTGTCAAAACAATCCTCAAGTATCTGAGAAGAACTAAGGATGTGTTTTTGACATACAGAGATTGTTCAAAGATGAAAGTCATCGGTTATTGTGATGCGAGTTTTCAGACCTATAGGGATGACAGCAGATCGCAAACAGGATATTTGTTTACTTTAAATGACGGTGCTGTAAGTTGGAAAAGCTCAAAGCAGTCAACTACAGCGGACTCCACCACTGAAACCGAGTATATTACAGCATCTAAGGCAGCTAAAGAAGAAGTCTGGATAAAGAAGTTCATCACGGAGCTGGAAGTGCTTCCCGCGATAAAGAATGGCGTCATGATGTACTGTGACAACACGGGCGTTATTTCTTAATCAGAGGAACCAAGGTCCCACCAAAAATCCAAGCATGTACTCAGGTGATATCATCTCATCAGGGAAATTGTTGAGAGAAAAGAAGTTATTATAGAGGAAATACCCACAGAAGTTAATCTTGCAGATTCTCTGACTAAATGGCTGACTCAACAAAAGCATGATAGGCACACCCGAGAGTATGGTGTCCAGATTCATACTAGTTGGCTATAGTGCAAGGTGGAGATTGTTATGGATATGCCCTATATCCAACTTGTGGATGGGCTATATGTACATGTATTTGTAATATTTTCATTAATTAATAAAATGGCAATCTTTATTATACGTGTCTTACATAACTTATATGAATCATCAACACTATAATAAAGCCATTAGAGTAATAAGACGATGGCTTCCACGCGTTATGAGAATCATTACTCTTAAATGTTCCTAGTCATAGTCTTGTGAATAATCTGGGCGTTCAAAAAGTGGAGAGACTAGCATGATGATATGTTCTGCCCTTAAGTGGGGTAGCCGATCTCATAGGCTACTAGCGGAGATCCGTCCGTTTGGTGTATCACATAGTTGCATGAGTTGCTCGTGTCCATCGAATTAGCTGCCGAAAGTTTTCATATGGAGTGTTTATCCCATGTGTCTGTGAGAACTTTCATGTATCGATTATATGACTAGTCCTTAGACTTGAGGTCGTTCCAATCATATATGTGGATCAAATAACTTTGACATTATCCTTCCCCGGTTCAAAAGATCCGGTCATAAGGATATGATTGGGTCATTTGTTGAAACACATGAAGTTTTTAAAGATACAACCGCCACTCTCTCGGATAATATTTTCTTATAAGAGTAGTATTCCAGTTCGCGGGTTGATATGTGTGATCAGTGCTTGAGACTGTGGCCACAGCGGAAGAATCATGTGAGATTCTTGGGTTAGCACGATTCATGAGACTATCAACATCATACCTTTGACCATATGGGTAGACACTTTCTGTACCCTAGGTCAATATGTGGGGATAATGTGAGGCGAAGGACCGTATCATATGTAAATCGCATACAAAATGGATATATATATATCTTTCCTTCTCATTTAAGGGCATTGGCATGTTGCTAGATGTCAACCTTGGTCATTGAAATCGAACGACCATCTGATCGGAGGATAATTTATGTTCGATTAAATTATCACGATTCATTTCATGTCCAACTTGAGGGGAACCCAAAAGGTCACACACAACAAAGTCGAAATCAATGGTTAGTAGTGCACAGTATAAATATAACAGCATATATGATTGATGTAGGAATTATTCATAAATGGTTAAATGTGTTTAATTATTGAACAGATCATTTATGAGGTTCCATAGTGGCTTAGGGATTGGTGAATGAAGATAAGGGCACTTTGGGAATTGGAAAAAAAAAATTACTATTCACATTAATAGTAAATTTTTTTTTGTTATTTGTTTTGAATTCCAATTTGGCCCAAACTCTTATTAGGGTTTTATAATCCCATTAAACCATTAATTAAGATCGAATGGCTAAGATTAAATTAGCTTTTATCCCACATCGGATTCCTAATTAATTTTGTTGTATTTGGAGTACTATATAAACCCAAAGAATTTTTCACAAATTTGTACACCAAAACCTTTCATATCTTTGGTTTATATAAGTGAGCAACTCTAAAGTTTAAGAGTAAGCCACTAATTTTGAGGATCCTTAAGTCTAATTTACTAGAGTAACCTCGAGTTAAAAGTTTTGAGGTATTTTCTTAGGCTAGCACCAAGAGAAAAATACCCGTGCACTCGAGGCGTAGTCTGATTAAGTCTAATTTAGAAATTTCCTTATTATAATATATAAATATGTGTGATATTTACCAACCATCCATATAAGTGGTATCCTGATTAAGTCAAATTAATAATTAATTACCAATAGACCAACCAGGCGGTATCCTCATTAAGTCAGGTTAAAACCAGTTTAAAAATAATTACCAACCGACCAATATAGTGGTATCCTTATTAAGTTAGGTTTTAAATAATTTATATATTATAATTAAGGGAGATTAATCTAAATAAAAGTAAAAAGCTTCACCTTTCCCCAGAAGTAATTAACTACTGAACATAAAAGAACAAAAAGAAAAGAAAATTTTATTACAAAAAGTAAAAGTGCATAATTAAAAATACTAAAAGTAAAAATGCTTAATTTAAATTACAAAAACTTAAACACATAAGATGCAATCCTTAAAGTCCTTACAGAACTCAAGGAAGGCATGATTTGAATTCTGAAATCGAGCTGAATTTATAGGCGTCAGTAGGGGGTCCGCGTCGCGACTCGCAGCTCGCGTCGCGATGCGAGTGATTGTCAACGTGGCAGCTCTTGGTTCGTCAGCTTCAGATTCTGGATAAGGTGATAAAGTGACACGTAGAAAGGCAGCTGGGAGCTGAATGATTGAACTGACATGGCGATGACGTGGCACTGACGTGGTGGCTCATGGCGAAAAAGATTGTCGGCACCATAGAATGATGACACGTGGCACGCTGTGATTGATTGATGATGACCTGGCACTTTGACTCAGTCAACTGGTGATGTAGAAGATGACGTGGCGTGACACATGGCGATGGCGACTGTCGACACCGTAAGATGATGACACGTGGCACGGCGCACGTTAGCATATCGGTTGTGATGGTGATGACACGGGGCACGGCACACGTTAGCAAAGTCAAACTTCTCAGATTCTGACTTATAGACCTGGGGCACGTTAGCAAGTCTTCGTGCATGTTAGGCGTCGCGATGCCAAGGGCTTGCGCGTCGCGATGCGGACAAATTACAAAAATGCCATTTTCGTCCTTTTTCACTGTTTTGTCTCAAAATTGCTTCCAATGCTTTCCAAACTTTATTTATCTGTAAAATAAAAATAAAACACATCAAAAATTTCACAAAACTTAAGAAACTATACAAAATATTAGGATAAATGAGTGGGAAATAGTGATATAAATACCACTCATCAATTGCCACTCTCTCGGATAATATTTTCTTATAATAACAGTATTCTAGTTTGCGGGTTGATATGTGTGATCAGTGCTTGAGACTGTGGCCACATCAGAAGAATCATGGGAGATTCTTGGGTTAGCACGATTCATGACACTATCAACATCATACATTTGACTATATGGGTAGACACTTTCCATACCCTAGGTCAAACGGTGGGAATATAGTAAGGCGAGGGATGGTATCATATGTAAATCGCATACAGAATGGGTATATATATCTTTACTTCTCATTTGGGGGCCTTGGCATGTTGCTAGATGTCAACCTCGTTCATTAAATCGAACGACCATCAGATCGGAGGATAATTTATGTTCGATTAAATTATCATGTTTATTTCATGTCCAACTTGAGGGGAACCCAAAAGGTCACACACAATAAAGTCGAAATCAATGGTTAACAGTGCACAGTACAAGTTTAACAGCATATATGATTGATGTAGGAATTTTTTATAAATGGTTCAATATGTTTAATTATTAAAAAGATTATTTATGAGGTTCCATAGTGGCTTAGGGATTGGTGAATGACGATAGGGGCACTTTGGGAATTGGAATCAATAAATAAATAAATAAATAAATAAAATGTGAATAGTAATGTAAATAGTAACGTGAATAGTAATTTGTTTTTATTTGTCATTTGTTTTGAATTCCAATTCGGTCCAACTCTTATTAGGGTTTTATAATCTCATTAAACCACTAAATTAAGATCAAATGGCTAAGATAAAATTAGCATTTATCCCACATCGGATTCTTAATTAATTTTGTTGTCTTTAGAGCAGCTATATAAACCCAATGAATTCTTTACAAATGTTTTAGATGTTTTAATTCTTTTAAATTCAATTTGTGACGTGTGTTTTAAAATGGAGGTCCAACAAGCGAACCCGAAGCTAATCCAGCGAATAAGAATTAATCAAAATACCGGTTCCCTTCCGACAATCGTTTCCCGCAACTTCCTCGACTAAAAAATTAGTGCCTCCAACTGAGACTCATCATCGTGTTTCACATGCAAAAATGCAATGCCTACAGTCGCCCCCACTTTGAAGGGACTTGTGCAGTGTGTGACTTTGAACAATCCTATCAAAGTTATGCAATGCATTTTTACTTACCTGGCGCGCCAGCTGCCACCTGACTTGCATGTTGCTCCGCCGAGCTGATGATGCAGTTGACCTCGATCCTGGGACGCATCCCAATAACTGCAAAACGACAATGGGGGCCTCGACTCGGGGACGCATCCCAATACCGCTGACAAATGGGCCTCGACCCGGGGACGCATCCCCAAAAAATATGATGCAGTGGGTCCACGACCCTGGAACGCATTCCAATAACTGCAACCGACAACGGGGGCCTCGATCCCGGGACGCATCCCAATACCGCTGACAAAGTGGGCCTCGACCCGGGGACGCATCCCCAAAAATACGATGCAGTGGGTCCACGACCCTGCGACGCATCCCAATAACTGCAACCGACAACGGGGGCCTCGACCCTGGGACGCATCCCAATACCGCTGACAAAGTGGGCCTCGACCCGGGGACGCATCCCCAAAAAATATGATGCAGTGGGTCCACGACCCTGGAACGCATTCCAATAACTGCAACCGACAACGGGGGCCTCGACCTTGGGACGCATCCCAATACCGCTGACAAAGTGGGCCTCGACCCGGGGACGCATCCCCAAAAATACGATGCAGTGGGTCCACGACCCCGGGACGCATCCCAATAACTGCAACCGATAATGGGGGCCTCGACCCTGGGACGCATCCCAATACCGCTGAAAATAGGGACCTCGCCCTCAATATGTGATGTAGTGGGCACCTCGACCTTGGGCACCTCGACCCGTAACTACAACCGACAACGGGGGCACCTCGACCTTGGGCACCTCGACCCAACACCGCTGACAAAGGGACCTCGCCCTTGAACTGATATATGGGCCTCGCCCCCGACTGATACTGATATGGGCCTCGCCCCAAACTGATACTGATATAGGCCCTCGCCCCCAAACTGATACTGATATGGGCCTCGCCCAAACTGATACTGATATGGGGCTCGCCCAGACTGATACTAATGTGGGCCTCGCCCCAGACTGAAACTGATATGGGCCTCGCCCCAAACTGATATAGATATGGGCCTCGCCCAAACTGATACTGGTATGGGCATCGCCCCCGACTGATACTGGTGTGGGCATCGCCCCCAGATTGATGCTGATGTGGGCCTCGCCCCAACTGATACTGATATGGGCCTCGCCCCAAATTGATACTAATATGGGCCTCGCACTTATATTGATGATGATGCGGGCCTCGCCCCCAAACTGAAACTGATGTGGGCCTCGCCCCCAGAGTGTCATACCCGGCGGATACTGATCATGAACTGATGTGGCCCTCGCCCTCAGAATGCCATACCCGGCCGATACTGATCCTGAACTGATGTGGGCCTCGCCCCCAGGATCCCATACCCGGCTAATACTGATCATGAACTGATGTGGGCCTCGCCCTCAGAATGCCATACCCGGCTGATACTGATCATCATCTGATGTGGCCCTTGCCCTCAAAATTCCATACCCGGCCGATATTGATCCTGAACTGATGTGGGCCTCGCCCCCAGGATGCCATACCCGGCTGATACTGATCATGAACTGATGTGGGCCTCGCCCTCAGAATGCCATACCCGGCTGATACTGATCATGAACTGATGGTGGTCCATTCCCGAACTGTTACTGTGAGGTGGTCCATCCTCTGACTATTACTGAGATGTGGTTCATTCTCGAACCGTGTTCCATTCTTGGAGTGCCATTCTTGGATTGCCCATTCTTCGTTCATTCTTGGACTTTGTTCCATTCTCGGACTTGTCATTCTCGACTTGTGCATTCTCGAACTGTGATCCATTCTCGGATTACCATTCTTGGCTTGTTCATTCTCGAACTCTGATCCATTCTCGGATTACCATTCTCAGCTTGCCATTCTCGTTCATTTTTGAATTTTGTTCTATTCTCAGATCTGTCATTCTCGACTCTTTCATTCTTGACTGTGCTTCATTCTCGGATTATGCTTTATTCTCAGACTGTTCATTCTCGAACTCTGATCCATTCTCGGAATACCATTCTCGGCTTGTTCATTCTCGAACTCTGATCCATTCTAGGATTACCATTCTCGGCTTGTTCATTCTCGAACTCTGATCCATTCTCGGATTACCATTCACGGCTTGTTCATTATCGAACTCTGATCCATTCTCGAATTATGCTTTATTCTCAGACTGTTCATTCTTGAACCGTGCTCCATTCTCGGATTACCATTCTCGGCTTCTTCATTCTCAAACTGCTGATATGGGCCTCAACCCTGGGACTCATCCCCAAGCGAATACTGATATGGGCCTCAACCCTGGGACTAATCCCCAAAACTACTACTCATATGTTGCTGATTCTGGTTGTCTTGTCTTTGCCGCTTTCTCTTTTTCTTCTTTGAAACCTGTGAATACAAAACAAAACAAACACAAAAAAAGAATGCAAAATTTGTTACGTGTATGCATGCATGCATGAATGAATTTCCTATTCCGCTGGGTTAGGCCTTCCCCTAGTTCTTCAAGTGATTGCTCAATCTTCTCTCTGGTCTCATGGCTCAATTTCTCGTCATTCCTCTTATTCACAGGGTGGTAGACTGGTCGCTCTCAGTCTTAATTTAGCTTTATGTTCTCTGCTTTTTGCACTTGATCAAGATGAACCACATGGTGGGGCCTTCCATATTACCATACTATATCACATGCTACGAAAATAGTCTCAATAGTTATACATATTATTGCCCTCAAAGAATGCTCAGTAATGAAACCAGAGAACCTTCAAAACATTCGATGCAACTCAAATCCAAGTCTTTGAATAAATGATCTAGGCCAGACTCAAAGTGTTTGTGTGCAAAGATTCTTTCACAGCTTAATCCTTAAGTAAGCTAACTCGATGATTTCGTTTCAAAAATCGGGATCGGTGGGTCAAACCAACCTAGATGTCTCAATTATATTCCGCAATTGCTTTTCCATGCTTAATGTAGTATGGTTTATCTTTCTTTTCCTTTGTCTCTCATTTTTTTTCTTTTCATTTTGGACTTCATTTTTTTTCTCTTTTTTTTTTTCAACACACCTACCCTTTAAGGTAGCATTTCTCCTCATGGTGGTCCTAATACTCGCCCATGGGTAGCTTCACGCTTATCGGTTATAGGTGGTTCAATTAATTTTTTTTTTTAGAGACTTTTCTTTCATTTTCAACCATACCACACATCATAACATAAGCAAATCAAGATAGACATCTAAGCAAACAGTCATTCACCGACCTACAATTTCTTTGACTAGTCACTTTGCTACTACTACTCAGGTTTTCACTGCTAAGAACCATAATCAAGTGCTTACGAGTCTAACATAGATCAATTACTCAAATTATCAGATAAAAGCACGTCAAAGGTTTATCGTTTCTAAGGTTTCACCCTAAAGAAATCAATTTCATCATCAGACTTATGTCTAACTATCAATGACTAAAAAACAATTTTTTTTCTTTTTTTTCTTTTCTCTTTTTTCCTTTTCCTTTTTCTTTTTTTTTTCTCTTCTTTTTCTTTTTCTTTTCCCTCTTTTTTTTCTTTTCTCTCTCTCTTTTTTTTCTTTTTTTTTTTCCGAAGGCCCCCCCAATGGTCTTTCTATCCTTGCCGTGAAGTTTTCTGTTTCTCGATTTCCTTTTCCCCGCTATCAATGTTTGCTAAACTCCTCTTGAATAACCCTTTTTTTCTCTAACCTAACGGATATCTATGATGGCTTTTAAGACACATAGGGTTAACATGATGCATGTATGCATGAGATGCATGCGACATATGAGATATAATATGAATGTGGTTATCAAAAGGATAAAGGGGCAACTTCTATAGGATATACAACTACGGTTCTCATGCGGGTTTATGACAATGCCTTTGATTGAACTCCCTCAACCCACTATAGGAACGGTCAACTAATGCACAAATCATACACATCACAAGACATGATTTCGGGGCCAATTCTCTTATCCCCAGTGGAGTCGCCAGACTGTAGACAACAGGACCTGGACGACGCTGTTCTAGGCTCGCGGCCTAGTTGGGAAGTACGAAATAACATGGAGTCGCCACCCGGTGTGAACCGGGACAAAGATTTAAGGCCGCACTCACCCTCGCAAGGGAAGACCTCAAACTGTTGGGTTCGGAATGGTCCCTTACTTATGTCACTTGTGATGATATAATTTGTGCAATGAATCAACCAAGTCTACTCAATAATCATGCTCAATGGTACTTAGATCTAACATGCTTTCATCCAAATAATTCCACGCAATATAACACAACGAGCATATTGAACCATTCAATTGAAATAAACAAATCTATTTGAATATAAACATAAAACTAAGCAACCTATCATGCATAAAACTAACATTATCATGTTTTGACAATAAATAATAAACTAGGACAAATCATGCTTTAAACAATAGATAAGTAACCTACAACCTATAACATGCTCAAATACAAATTTGGATGAGACGAGATATGTATATCTTAAGTGGTACGTGGCGTTGTATCCCGAGTGCAGACTGCACTACCGTCAATTCGGAATCGGCTACGGAATTTACGTCCGGGTTTCCATCCGATATACCCCAAAATGGAACACATGTCCCGCTCATCCAATAATCACATCATGCCTCAAACGACTCTCATGCAATAATATATTAAAAATAAATAAAAGAAACAAAAGATAATAGAGAAAAAGGGGTTCTCAGGTCTAACCTCTTTTTCGTCTCAAGAAAGCACGTTACACGGCCGTCGGAAGGGTTGTTACTCCGCAACCTTTCTGGTTCACTAATCCAACATTTTTCCTCGCCGTTTCGCTGTTCGGGCTACTGTTTTTGGTCCGTTTCGCTGCTGTTTTTTTGATGTATTTGGGGTGTCTTAAGGTGCAGTTTTTTTGTCACTGTTTTCGGTAATTTAGGCTACTGTTTGAGGGTGTTTTCTGGACTATTTTCAGGTGTGTTAGGGCTGGTCTGGACTGCAGTTTTGGATGGGTTCCAGAGACTGTTTTGGGCAGTTTCGGGGTGCAGTTTTGGGCAGTTTCGGGAACTGTTCTGGGCACTTTTCTTGCTGTTTATGGGTGTATTTTCTGAACAATTTTGAGTGCAGTTTACTGGGCAGTAAGATGGTTTTCTACGTGCAAGTTATGGGTTGTGCGGTGAGAGGAGAGGGCTGTGCGGTAATGGAGGGAGCTGTGAGGTGCGCTTATGCCAAGGTTTTAGGCGGTGAATAGTGGTGCTGGACTGGGCAGTAAGGGTGCGTGAAGTGTGTGGAATTTGTGCGTGCAGGTGGCAGTGTTGGGGCGTGGCGTGGAGCAGGCAGATTTGATGGTGCGCTGAGGGACGTTTGTGGCTTGTGCTGAGGGACGTTTGTGACTTTGGCGTGAAGATTATCAATCTGGTCGAGGGGTAGTAGGTTGTTAAGGTTTATGATTTGTGAGAACACGTGGGGGCTAGGAGGATTATGGGTTTATTGATGTGTTTGAAGGCTGCAGGGTTGAGTGAGCGTGCGTGATTAATGTGTTGTGTGGCGTTGAGTGGATGTGAGGCAAGGGTTGGTTAATTTGTGGTTTCTGGTTTTTTGGCTTTAGGAGGGGTGCCGAGAGGTTGATGATGAAGATCAGGGAGGATAGTTGCAGTGAGGATGCGTGGGCTTAAGGGTGAAGGTCAGTGGCGTTGGTGATGATTGCTATTGTAATGAATGGAACTGCTATGTGTTTTAGTGGGCAGTCTAGGGTTTATTCATTTTGTTCATTCATACCTGCATGGTTTGTGATGTCAGGGGCGTGAAGTTGTGGAGTCGTGGTTAAGAGAGGGGGCTGTATGTGAGAGAGTGTTCTGTTTAAGGTTTCTTCATTATTTGCCGAGTAACTGAGGAGCAAGAAGAGGACGAGACTAAGATTTTCTGGTTACTGCTGAGTGCCAAGGTTAGAGAGATGAGAGGCTAGAGAGAGAGAGGCTAGAGGGTTTTCTTGTTATTTTGTTGTTTTTGGCCGTGAATCAGAGAGGAGAGTGTGGAAGATGAAGATTAGGGTTATTTTTGTATTATTGTGATAGTGGAGTTTAAAGATAGATGAGAGAGGCCGACTAGGGTTTTTTTAATGTTATCTTTATATATTGAGGGAACTAGGGTTTGCATGGTTTAATTAGGAAGGGAAATCAATTAAATTAGGTGTGTTATTTTAGGTAAGGATATTGTATTTTTGGTGGGTAATTTCATTAAATTGGTGATTAAATTATTTAAATTATGAATTATTTTATTTTGATTGATTTTAATTTGGAAGTGAATTATTTAATTTAAATTTGTTTTATTTAATTTGTGAAATGATTTTATTTAATAATTTATTTAATTGGGTATATGACTTAATTAATTAATTAATTTTAATTTCAATTTAGTTATTTCTTTAATTTCAACTTGGTTATTTATTTAATCAAATTGGTTTTTTAAATTGATTTTAGTTTAATTTCTTTTGGGTTTAATTGGTTATTTACTTTAATTTCGATTTAGTTATTTAATTGGTTTAATTATTTAATTAGTTTGTGAATTTAATTTAAAATTTGTGACATGTGTTTTAGATGTTTTAATTCTTTTAAATTCAATTTGTGACGTGTGTTTTAAAACGGAGGTCCAACAAGCGAACCCGAAGCTAATCCAGCGAATAAGAATTAATCAAAATACCGGTTCCCTTCCGACGATCGTTTCCCGCAACTTCCTTGACTAAAAAAGTAGTGCCTCCAACTGAGACTCATCATCGGGTTTCACATGCAAAAATGCAATGCCTACAGTCGCCCCCACTTTGATGGGACTTGTGCAGTGTGTGACTTTGAACAATCCTATCAAAGTTATGCAATGCATTTTTACTTACCTGGCGCGCCAGCTGCCACCTGACTTGCATGTTGCTCCGCCGAGCTGATGATGCAGTTGACCTCGATCCTGGGACGTATCCCAATAACTGCAAAACGACAACGGGGGCCTCGACTCTGGGACGCATCCCAATACGCAGACAAATGGGCCTCGACCCGGGGACGCATCCCAAACCGCTGACAAATGGGCCTCAACCCGGGGACGCATCCCCAAAAATATGATGCAGTGGGTCCACGACCCTGGAACTCATTCCAATAACTGCAACCGACAACGGGGGCCTCGATCCTGGGACGCATCCCAATACCGCTGACAAAGTGGACCTCGACCTGGGGACGCATCCCCAAAAATACGATGCAGTGGGTCCACGACCCTGCGACGCATCCCAATAACTGCAACCGACAACGGGGGCCTCGACCCGGGGACGCATCCCCAAAAATACGATGCAGTGGGTCCACGACCCTGGAACGCATTCCAATAACTGCAACCGACAACGGGGGCCTCGACCCTGGGACGCATCCCAATACCGCTGACAAAGTGGGCCTCGACCCGGGGACGTATCCCCAAAAATATGATGTAGTGGGTCCACGACCCCGGGACGCATCCCAATAACTGCAACCGACAATGGGGGCCTCGACCCTGGGACGCATCCCAATACCGCTGAAAATAGGGACCTCGCCCTCAATATGATGATGTAGTGGGCACCTCGACCCGGAACTACAACCGACAACGGGGGCACCTCGTCCCTGGGCACCTCGACCCAACACCGCTGATAATAGGGACCTCGCCCTTGAACTGATATATGGGCCTCGCCCCCGACTGATACTGATATGGGCCTCGCCCCAAACTGATACTGATATGGGCCTCGCCCAAACTGATACTGATATGGGGCTCGCCCAGACTGATACTAATGTGGGCCTCGCCCCAGACTGAAACTGATGTGGGCCTCGCCCCAAACTGATATAGATATGGGCCTCGCCCAAACTGATACTGGTATGGGCATCGCCCCCGACTGATACTGTGTGGGCATGGCCCCCAGATTGATGCTGATGTGGGCCTCGCCCCAACTGATACTGATATGGGCCTCGCCCCAATTGATACTAATATGGGCCTCGTACTCATATTGATGCTGATGCGGGCCTCGCCCCAACTGAAACTGATGTGGGCCTCGCCCCCAGAGTGTCATACCCGGTGGATACTGATCATGAACTGATGTGGCCCTCGCCCTCAGAATGCCATACCCGGCCGATACTGATCCTGAACTGATGTGGGCCTCGCCCCCAGGATGCCATTCCCGGCTGATACTGATCATGAACTGATGTGGGCCTCGTCCTCAGAATGCCATACCCGGCTGATACTGATCATGAACTGATGTGGCCCTCGCCCTCAGAATGCCATACCCGCCGATACTGATCCTGACTGATGTGGGCCTAGCCCCCAGGATGCCATTCCCGGCTGATACTGATCATGAACTGATGTGGGCCTCGTCCTCAGAATGCCATACCCGGCTGATACTGATCATGAACTGATGTGGCCCTCGCCCTCAGAATGCCATACCCGGCCGATACTGATCCTGAACTGATGTGGGCCTCGCCCCCAGGATGCCATACCCGGCTGATACTGATCATGAACTGATGTGGAGCCTCGCCCTCAGAATGCCATACCCGGCTGATACTGATCATGAACTGATGGTGGTCCATTCCCGAACTGTTACTGTGAGGTGGTCCATCCTCGGACTATTACTGAGATGTGGTTCATTCTCGAACCGTGTTCCATTCTTGGAGTGCCATTCTTGGATTGCCCATTCTTCGTTCATTCTTGGACTTTGTTCCATTCTCGGACTTGTCATTCTCGACTTGTGCATTCTCGAACTGTGATCCATTCTAGGATTACCATTCTTGGCTTGTTCATTCTCGAACTCTGATCCATTCTCGGATTACCATTCTCGCTTGCCATTCTCGTTCATTCTTGAATTTTGTTCTATTCTCAGATCTGTCATTCTCGACTCTTTCATTCTTGACTGTGCTCCATTCTCAGATTATGCTTTATTCTCAGACTGTTCATTCTCGAACTCTGATCCATTCTCGGAATACCATTCTCGGCTTGTTCATTCTCGAACTCTGATCCACTCTCGGATTACCATTCTCGGCTTGTTCATTCTCGAACTCTGATCCATTCTCGGATTACCATTCACGGCTTGTTCATTATCGAACTCTGATCCATTCTCGAATTATGCTTTATTCTCAGACTGTTCATTCTTGAACCGTGCTCCATTCTTGGATTACCATTCTCGCTTCTCGCTTCTTCATTCTCAAACTGCTGATATGGGCCTCAACCCTGGGACTCATCCCCAAGCGAATACTGATATGGGCCTCAACCCTGGGACTCATCCCCAAAACTACTACTCATATGTTGCTGATTCTGGTTGTCTTGTCTTTGCCGCTTTCTCTTTTTCTTCTTTGAAACCTGTGAATACAAAACAAAACAAACACAAAAAAAGAATGCAAAATTTGTTATGTGTATGCATGAATGAATTTCCTATTCCGCTGGGTTAGGCCTTCCCCTAGTTCTTCAAGTGATTGCTCAGTCTTCTCTCTGGTCTCATGGCTCAATTTCTCGTCATTCCTCTTATTCACAGGGTGGTAGACTGGTCGCTCTCAGTCTTAATTTAGCTTTCTGTTCTCTGCTGTTTGCACTTGATCAAGATGAACCACATGGTGGGGCTTCCATATTACCATACTATATCACATGCTACGAAAATAGTCTCAATAGTTATACATATTATTGCCCTCAAAAATGCTCAGTAATGAAACCAGAGAACCTTCAAAACATTCGATGCAACTCAAATCCAAGTCTTTGAATAAATGATCTAGGCCAGACTCAAAGTGTTTGTGTGCAAAGATTCTTTCACAGCTTAATCCTTAAGTAAGCTAACTCGATGATTTCGTTTCAAAAATCGGGATCGGTGGGTCAAACCAACCTAGATGTCTCAATTATATTCCGCAATTGATTTTCCATGCTTAATGTAGTATGGTTTATCTTTCTTTTCCTTTGTCTCTCATTTTTTTTCTTTTCATTTTGGACTTCATTTTTTTTCTCTTTTTTTTTTCAACACACCTACCCTTTAAGGTAGCATTTCTCCTCATGGTGGTCCTAATACTCGCCCATGGGTAGCTTCACGTTTATCGGTTATAGGTGGTTCGATTTTTTTTTTAATTTTTTTTTGAGACTTTTCTTTCATTTTCAACCATACCACACATCATAACATAAGCAAATCAAGATAGACATCTAAGAAAACGGTCATTCACCGACCTACAATTTCTTTGACTAGTCACTTTGCTAACTACTCAGGTTTTCACTGATAAGAACCATAATCAAGTGCTTACGAGTCTAACATAGATCAATTACTCAAATTATCAGATAAAAGCACGTTAAAGGTTTATCGTTTCTAAGGTTTCACCCTAAAGCAATCAATTTCATCATCAGACTTATGTCTAACTATCAATGACTAAAACAAACAATTTTTTTTTCTTTTTTTCTTTTCTCTTTTTTCCTTTTCCTTTTCTTTTTTTTTTCTTTCTTTTTTTCTTTTTCTCTCTTTTTTTTCTTTTTCTTTTCCCTCTTTTTTTTTTCTTTTTCTCTCTCTCTTTTTTTTCTTTTTTTTTTCCGAAGGCCCCCTAATGGTCTTTCTATCCTTGCCGTGAGGTTTTCTGTTTCTCGATTTCCTTTTCCCCGCTATCAATGTTTGCTAAACTCCTCTTGAATAACCTTTTTTTCTCTAACCCAACGGATATCTATGATGGCTTTTAAGACACAGAGGGTTAACATGATGCATGTATGCATGAGATGCATACGACATATGAGATATAATATGAATGTGGTTATCAAAAGGATAAAGGGGCAACTTCTATAGGATATACAACTATGGTTCTCATGCGGGTTTATGACAATGCCTTTGATTGAACTCCCTCAACCCACTATAGGAACGGTCAACTAATGCACAAATCACACACATCACAAGACATGATTTCGGGGCCAATTCTCTTATCCTCAGTGGAGTCGCCAGACTGTAGACAACAGGACCTGGACGACGCTGTTCTAGGCTCGCGGCCTAGTTGGGAAGTACGAAATAACATGGAGTCGCCACCCGGTGTGAACCGGGACAAAGATTTAAGGCCGCACTCACCCCTCGCAAGGGAAGACCTCAAACTGTTGGGTTCGGAATGGTCCCTTACTTATGTCACTTGTGATGATATAATTTGTGCAATGAATCAACCAAGTCTACTCAATAATCATGCTCAATGGTACTTAGATCTAACATGCTTTCATCCAAATAATTCCACACAATATAACACAACGAGCATATTGAACCATTCAATTGAAATAAAAAAATAACTATTTGAATATAAACATAAACTAAGCAACCTATCATGCATAAAACTAACATTATCATGCTTTGACAATAAATAATAAACTAGGACAAATCATGCTTTAAATAATAGATAAGTAACCTAACCTATAACATGCTCAAATACAAATTTGGATGAGACGAGATATGTATATCTTAAGTGGTACGTGGCGTTGTATCCCGAGTGCAGACCGCACTACCGTCCATTCGGAATCGGCTACGGAATTTACGTCCGGGTTTCCATCTGATATACCCCAAAATGGAACACATGTCCCGCTCATCCAATAATCACATCATGCCTCAAACGACTCTCATGCAATAATATATTAAAAATAAATAAAAGAAACGAAAGATAATAGATAAAAGGGTGCCCTCAGGTCTAACCTCTTTTTTCATCTCAAGAAAGCACGTTACACGGCCGTCGGAAGGGTTGTTACTCCGCAACTTTTCTGGTTCACTAATCCAACATTTTTCCTCGTCGTTTCGCTGTTCGGGCTACTGTTTTTTGTCCGTTTCGCTGCTGTTTTTTTGATGTATTTGGGGTGTCTTAAGGTGCAGTTTTTTTGTCACTGTTTTCAGTAATTTAGGCTACTGTTTGAGGGTGTTTTCTGGACTATTTTCAGGTGTGTTAAGGCTGGTATGGACTGCAGTTTTGGAAGGGTTCCAAGGACTATTTTGGGCAGTTTCGGGTGCAGTTTCGGGGACTGTTCTGGGCACTTTTTTGGGCACTTTTCTTGCTGTTTCTGGGTGTATTTTTTGGACAGTTTCGGGTGCAGTTTACTGGGCAGTAAGAGGGTTTTGTACGTGCAGTTATGGGTTGTGCGGTGGAGAGGGCTGTGCGGTAATGGAGGGAGCTGTGAGGTGCGCTTATGCCAAGGTTTTAGGCGGTGAATAGTGGTGCTGGACTGGGCAGTAAGGGTGCGTGAAGTGTGTGGAATTTGTGCGTGCAGGTGGCAGTGTTGAGGCGTGGCGTGGAGCAGGCAGATTTGGTGATGCGCTGAGGGACGTTTGTTGCTTGTGCTGAGGGACGTTTGTGACTTTGGCGTGAAGATTATCAATCTGGTCGAGGGGCAGTAGGTTGTTAAGGTTTATGATTTGTGAGAACACGTGGGGGCTAGGAGGATTACGGGTTTATTGATGTGTTGAAGGCTGCAGGTTGAGTGAGCGTGCGTGATTATGTGTTGTGTGGCGTTGAGTGGCTGTGAGGCAAGGGTTGGTTAATTTGTGGTTTCTGGTTTTTTGGCTTTATGAGGGGTGCCGAGAGGTTGATGATGAAGATCAGGGAGGAGAGTTGCAGTGAGGATGCATGGGCTTAAGGGTGAAGGTCAGTGGCGTTGGTGATGATTGCTATTGTAATGAATGGAACTGCTATGTGTTTTTGTGGGCTGTCTAGGGTTTATTCATTTTGTTCATTCATACCTGCATGGTTTGTGATGTCAGGGGCGTGAAGCTGTGGTGTCGTGGTTGAGAGAGGAGGCAGTATATGAGAGAGTGTTATGTTTAAGGTTTCTTCATTATTTGCCGAGTAACTGAGGAGCAAGAATGGGACGAGACTAAGGTTTTCTGGTTACTGCTGAGTGCCAAGGTTAGAGAGATGAGAGGCTAGAGAGAGAGAGGCTAGAGGGTTTTCTTGTTATTTTGTTGTTTTTGGCCGTGAATCAGAGAGGAGAGTGTGGAAGATGAAGATTAGGGTTGTTTTTGTATTATTGTGAGAGTTGAGTTTAAAGATAGATGAGAGAGGCCGACTAGGGTTTTTTTTAATGTTATGTTTATATATTGAGGGAACTAGGGTTTGCATGGTTTAATTAGGAAGGGAAATCAATTAAATTAGGTGTGTTATTTTAGGTAAGGATATTGTATTTTTGGTGGGTAATTTCATTAAATTGGTGATTAAATTATTTAAATTAGGAATTATTTTATTTTGATTGATTTTAATTTGGAAGTGAATTATTTAATTTAAATTTGTTTTATTTAATTTGTGAAATGATTTTATTTAATAATTTATTTAATTGGGTATATGACTTAATTAATTAATTAATTTTAATTTCAATTAGTTATTTCTTTAATTTCAACTTGGTTATTTATTTAATCTAATTTGTTTTTTAAATTGATTTTAGTTTAATTTCTTTTGGGTTTAATTGGTTATTTACTTTAATTTCGATTTAGTTATTTAATTGGTTTAATTATTTAATTAGTTTGTGAATTTAATTTAAAATTTGTGACATGTGTTTTAGATGTTTTAATTCTTTTAAATTCAATTTGTGACGTGTGTTTTAAAACGGAGGTCCAACAAGCGAACCCGAAGCTAATCCAGCGAATAAGAATTAATCAAAATACCGGTTCCCTTCCGACGATCGTTTCCCGCAACTTCCTCGACTAAAAAAGTAGTGCCTCCAACTGAGACTCAACATCGGGTTTCACATGCAAAAATGCAATGCCTACATTGGGTCTAACCAACCGAGCTGTCTTGATCATACTCTGTGATTACTTCCTCGTACTCAACGTGATATGGTTTTCTTCTTTTTTTCTTTCGTCTCTTTCACTTCTTTATTTTCATTTTGAACTTTCTTTTTCTTTTTCTTTTTTTATTTTCTTCTTCTTTTCTTTCTTTCTCTTTTTCCGACACACCTACCCTCTAAGGTAGCATTTCTCCTCATGGTGGTCCTAATACTTGCCCATGGGTAGCTTCACGCTTATCGGTTATAGGTGGTCTATTTTTTCCTTTTCTTTTCAGAGACTTTTTTCTTTGTTTCCAACCATATCAAATATCGTAGCATAAGTAAACCAGGATGGACATCTAGGCAAACGGTCATTCACTGATTCGCCAACTCTTCAACTAGTCATCTCACTGACTACTCAAGCTTCTACCGCTAAGATCCTGTAATCAAGTGCTCGCGAGTCTAGCCAAGATCAACTACTCAGAATACTGGATGAGAGCATGTCCCGTACTTATCGTTTCTAAGGTTTCACCCAACAACAAACAATGTCATCACTGGACACATGTCTAACCATCAAGGACCCTTCTCTCTCTCATCTCTTCTCATTTTTTTTCCACTCACTCCATTGGAATTCTTCCTTTCAATTGCGGGTTTCGCCCTCTGGGATTCATTCCCGAGAACTGATGCTGACGTGGGCCTCAACCCTAGGACTCATCCCTGAAACTAACACTGATGCAGGCCTCACCCCCGAAACCAATACTCATATGTTGCTGCTTCTGGTTGGCTTGCATTTGCCGCTTTCTTCTTTGAAACCTGTGAATACAAAACAAAACAAAACACAAAAAGAATGCAGATACATTATGTGTATGCATGCATGCATGAATGAATTTCCTATTCTGTTGGGTTAGGTCTTCTGCCGGTGACTGCTCAGTCTTTTTTTCCTCAGGAAAAATACTACTTCAATCTATCCATGTTGATCGGCTCGGTGAACTCGTTCCTTTCCAAGTCTGCCAGTCTCACTGCCCCATTTCCCATCAATTTCTGGACTATGTAGGGTCCTTCCCAATTGGGTCTGAACTTTCCTCTAGGATTCGTCGTCGATGGCTTACATGAACCAAAGACTCTTCCAGTCCTCACTCCAATCTACAAGCTTTTCTCAAACTCAGCAAGCTCTTCCACGTTCCAAAGAGCCACCCAAGTGTATGGCCTCCAAAGATGCACACACCAAAGCCAAAACTCAACGGCAAGACTATGCCTTGAGTGCATGGGTATTTTGCCCTTGGTGCTAGCCTAGGCAAATACCTCAAAACTTTTAAGTCGAGGTTCCTCTAGTCAATTAGACTTAAGGATCCTCAAAATCAGTGGCTTACTCTTAAACTTTAGAGTTGCTCACTTATATAAACCCAATATATGAAAGGTTTGGTGCAAAATTTTTAAAGAATTCTTTGGATTTATATAGGTGCTCCAAACACAACAAAATTAATTAAGATTCTGATGTGGGATAAATGCTAATTTAATCTTAGCCATTGGATCTTAATTTAATGGTTTAATGAGATTATAAAACCCTAATAAGAGTTTGGGCCGATTTGGAATTAAAAACAAATAACAAAATTTTTTTAATATTCATGTTACTCTTCACTTTTTTTTATTTATTCCAATTCCCAAAGTGCCCCTATCATCATTCACCAATCCCTAGGCCACTATGGAACCTCATAAATGATCTGTTCAATAATTAAACACATTGAACTATTTATGAACAATTCCTACAACAATCATATATACTATTAAATTTGTACTGTGCACTGTTAACCATTGATTTCGACTTTGTTGTGTGTGACCTTTTGGGTTCCCCTCAAGTTGGACATGAAATGAATCGTGATAATTTAATCGAACATAAATTATCATCCGATCAGATGGTCGTTCGATTTCAATGACGAAGGTTGACATCTAGCAACATGCCAATGCCCACAAATGATAAGGAAATATATATACCTGTTATGTATAAGATTTACATATGATACGGTCCCTCGCCTCACTATATCCCCACCGTTTGACCTAGGGTATGGAAAGTGTCTACCCATATAGTCAAAGGTATGATGTTGATAGTGTCATGAATCGTGCTAACCCAAAAATCTCACATGATTCTTCCGCTGCGGCCACAGTCTCAAGCACTGATCACACATATCAACCCGTGAACTGGAATACACTCTTATAAGAAAATATTATCTGAGATAGTGGTGATTCTCTATTGTATCTTTACAAACTTCATGTGTTTCAACAAATGACCCAATCATACCCTTATGACCAGATCGTTTGAACCGGGGAAGGAGAATGTCAAAGTTATTTGATCCACACATAAGATTGTAAAGACCTCAAGTCTAAAGACTAGTCATACAATCGATACATGAAAATTCTCACAGACACATGGGATAAACACTTCATGTGAAAACTTTTGGCGGTCAGTTTGATGGACACGAGCAAATCATACATCCATGTGATACACCAAGTGGACGGATCTCTGCTAGTAGCCTATGAGATTGGCTACCCCATGATGAGCGGAAAATATATCAATATTTACCGCCCCTTTAACTTAATATTTTGTTTAGTTTCTCGGGTTTGATGAACGTTTTAATGTGTTTTAGTTTATTTTGCAGATAAAATAATATCAGATCTCAATGAAATCATTTACAATGAAATATGGGTCAAATAAGGGCAATTATTGGACTTTATATTTTAATTTTGGAGATTGGAAACTTGAAAGGGCGTTTTTTACGAAGTGCAGTTTTGGAAATTCCAATTTTGCGCATCTGTTGTATTTTGGGCATAACTTTTTACTCCGATATCGGATTGAGATGATTCAAGTTCCAGATTAACTAAGACTCAAAGAGCTACAGCTTTGAAAGACAAAATAATTTCTAATTCTGACGATTTAATGCCCGAAATTGATGAACTATCCAGAAGTGTGTTGTGTGTAATTATTAAAGTCACTTTCAATCATTTTCAAAGCAAAAAAATAAATTAATAAATAAATAATAAAAATTATCAAATCATCACCAAACATGATAAGAGATTAGTGGGGCAATTAATAATGGATTTGGTGGAGTAATTAGTGGAGCAATTAATAATTGATTTGGTGGATGATTTGATGGAGGCAAAATTTTGCCTATAAATACCAAGCGATTTCATTTGTAAAATTCATACTTTCTTCTAAGGAATTCCCTAAGAATACTAAGAAGATTGTATCTTGTTTGTTTATTTACAGCTTTCAGTAATTAATTTCCGCTTTCGCACTTTATTTTCTTTACTTTTCAGCTTTTACTTTCCGCAGTTTACTTTTACGCACAATAGTTTTCTTTCTTTAATTTTCAGTTTTTACTTTTCAGTAATTTACTTTCAGCAATTTACTTTCAGCAATTTACTTTTCAGCAATTTACTTTTCAGTATTTAATTTTCAGTATTTTACTTTATGACTTTTATTTTATTTAAATTTTTACTACCCGTAAATATGTGTCGTAACTAAGCCAGTTATCTGGGGTTGTGATGAAATCAAATATCACCAGTTTATAAGGGGTTAGATTATAGCTTGGGTAATATAAAGATGTATTTATTGAGTCTTAATCTTAATATTTTTTCATTAACTGGCCATTAATAAAATTTAACTGGGAAACTTAAAATGAACTAGACATAGGGATTTTAAGTTTAAGACCTTCGACTCAATAGTCCACGATCTTCCTTGAGGATAGATAACCCTTTAATAGATTTCCTTACAGGATAGACATATACCTGTCGGGCGGGGGTAGCCATAATTGGATCTTAAACTTAATGAATCCAGATAATTTGGTTGACATAGACATATGGTTCAATAGGGTTAAACCGGGTATTTGTGTCTGACCATCGACAGAGGCTTACACATAATTTAGTGCTCCAGGTTAATAAATCAATATATTACCCAACTTTAAGATAACCACTTCATCTTTAAAATGATATTGGAAGAAATCACAACCCTAAATAGTTTTTAATATTGAATTTTCTTAAAACCTACTTTCGAACAATGTTATTTACTTGTTTTTAAATTTAGAATCGTCACCATTTCAAATCAATCAAACAACCTGTTAGATACTAGTAATCATTTGACCTCATAAAATTAATAGATTAGATATTAAGTCCTCGTGGGATCGATATTTTTATACTACTTGAACGATACGTGCGCTTGCGTTATACGTGTGTGTTTACGCTGGTCAAGTTTTTGGCGCCGTTGCCGGGGACTTATTTATCTTTAATATTAGTTTAGGGGTTAGATACGTGTGTGTTTACGCTGGTCAAGTACATGAGACGAACCAAAAGCTTTGAACTCCGACCGCTTGACCCAGAAATTGAAAGAACCATCAGACAGTTGTGAATGGAAAGGCGAGAAGGCCAATTAGCAATCATTAACATGGAACCTGAACCGTTGGAGGTTGCACCACCAATTCCCATTCGAGACAGAACCATTCCGGTGATTGACAGACTCATTTCATGTATTGTACTTCCTCCCTTACCAGCAAATGCGTGTGACATCAAAACATGCATTCAGATGATTCAGCAGTTAGTTCAGTTCGAGGGGAATGCAACTGAAGATCCTAATGCCCACATCAGTAACTTCCTGGAAGTTTGCGGCACTTTCAACTACAACAGAGCAGCAGAACAAGCAATGAGACTGCGAGTTTTTCCATATTCCTTGAAAGACAGAGCTAAAGCTTGGCTACATTCACTACCAGCAGGTTCTATCACAACTTAGAGCACTTTAGCCACCAAATTTCTTGCAAAGTACTTTCCACCAGCCAGAACCGAAAAGCTGAGGAATGACATCACATCCTTTGTACAACAAGATTCAGAATCCCTCTGCGAATCGTGGGAAAGGTACAAAGATTTGCTCTGGAAATGTCCTCACCATGAGATTCCAAAATGGCTTCAAGTCCAAACATTCTATAATTGGCTTTCTGGAATAAGGAGAACCACAATTGATGATGCTGCTGGAGGAGCCTTGATGGCAAAAGGAGAAGATGAAGCCCGGGACCTAATCGAAGAAATGGCCAACAATAATTCTTTATGGCCAACAGAAAGGAGCATGATCCAAAGAATTGCAGGAATTTATGAAGTTGGAACCAACACAGCACTGAATTCCAAGCTGGATGTGATTTGTAAAAATCTGGAAACTCTTAACATAAAAGTTAATGGTGGATCCACAAGTTCACCATTTGGAGGAGCACCTGAGTCAGAATCTTTCAACCAACATAAAGAAACAGTGAATTATGTTACTAATTTCACAGACAGAGGAACAATCCATATTCCAACACCTACAACCCAGGGTGGAAGAATCATCAAAAAATTTTCATGGAGCAACAATTCAAGCAACAGCAGAACTATCCACCACCTTGAATTCCAACAACAGAACAAAGCCAGGAGCAGGCAAATGAACCAGGAATAACAGAAGTGTTGACCCACTTGAAAAAGATAGAAACAAAACATGACTCTCAAGCAGCAAGATATGATACTATGTTTCACTCTCAAGCAGCAAGATATGATGCTATTTTCAATCCCAAGCAAATTATTCAAGGTCAATCTGCTTCTATTAAAGCATGGAGAATCAATTGGACAACTGGCAAATGCTCTCAGAGTTACAGACCGCCAATATACCCTTCCTAGCAATACAGAGCCCAAATCCAAGGAACATGGGGAAGGAGCAATGTCATGCCATCATGAAAAAAAAAGCGGTACTGAAATCAACAAAGATGTTGGATCCAAACCAGCTGCTGAGGAATTTCCAAAAGAAACAAAGCAACAACAGATGGAGGAAAAGAAGCAAAGGAAAAAGAACAGATCATTCCCCCCACATTTTCCTCAACGTCTTCAGAAGAAAAAATTGGACAAGCAGTTTTCTCAATTCTTGGAGGTGTTCAAAAAGCTGCATATCAACATTCCATTTGTAGAAGCGTTGGAACAAATGCCCAGCTATGCCAAATTCATGAAAGACATTCTTTCACGAAAGCGGAGATTGGGAGATTATGAGGTAGTAGCATTATCAGAAGAATGCAGCGCCATCATTCAGAGAAAACTTCCTCCAAAGTTGAAAGATCCTGGCAGTTTCAATGTTCATTACACCATAGGAGAACATGACTTCGGTAAGGCTCTGTGTGATTTAGGTGCTAGTGTTAACTTGATGCCTTTTTCTATTTTCAGGAAATTACAGATTGGAGAAACAATGCCAACTTCAGTCTCACTACAACTTGCTGATAGAACGCTCGTATTTCCAAGAGGCGTAGTTGAGGATGTGCTGGTCAAGGTTGAAAAATTCATATTCCCATCAAATTTTATTGTCCTTGATATGGAGGAAGACGCAGACGTGCCAATCATCCTCGGAAGACCATTCTTGGCTACAGGTCGAACCATTATTGATGTACAAAAGGAGAACTAACCATGAGGGTACAAGACCAAAAGTAACATTCAATGTTTTCAAGGCCATGAATTTCCCAGATGATGAAAAAATGAGGAATGTTTCAAACTCGATGTGATACACAGTACCATTCAGAACCTCCAAAGCAATGCAAAGTTCTACTGACAAACTTAAAACATGTCAATTGCCTGTGGAGCCTAAAGATAAAACGTCTTTTGTACTGAAGAAGCCAATTCTTGCACTACAAGCAAAAGAAGAGAAAAAGTTCCTCCAGCTCAACGAATTGGAGGAATTTCCACAATCAGCCTTTTGAGGATGCCAAATTGTACAAAGAGAAGGGCAAGAAAAGACATGATGAGAAATTAGTGCGCATATAACCATGAACCAGGCAGGGCAGAAGGTACTGTTAAAACAAATCAAGGGTGAAATTTTCCCATGGAAGCCAAAATCACGGTGGTAAGGTCCATTTGTGATCACCAAAGTTTTACCAAATAGAGCCGTTGAGATACATGATCCTGACTCCAACAAAACTTTTAAGGTTAAAAACAAGCGTGTCAAGCACTAATGGGGAGAATCATTTGAGCGACAAAAAGAAAGTGTCACACTTTTAGATCCAGCTTAACGTTCGAGAAGTCAAGTCTAGCTGACGACTCTAAACTTAGCGCTAGCAGGGAGGCAACCCATGCAATTTTTATATATATTGTGATCTGGTGTGTTTTATTTTTGTGTGTTTAATTTTTGCAGGTTTAGTCATTTCAATATGGAAGAAGCTCTCGCAAATCTTCGCAAGCAATTTCCTTCCCTCCCTCAAAAATCTCTGATGAAATTTTACAAAGCTTGCTTGGAACGAATGAGGTTACTGATGATCAAAGGTATTCCTACTGACATTCGTTGGTTAATTGAAGCACGGGTCGATTGGCAGGTGAGTCTTCTGACTCTTTTATTTCACATCTCTGCCTAGTTTAGGAAAGAGCACATATGCAAAAAAGAGAAGAGCCAAAAGAATGTGTGTTTGTTATAAATGTGCTCATATGTTTTGTAATACTCGTTGTCGTTCTTTAGGAATGGTGTCTGATAACCGCGAAGATAAGATTAATTTCATTAGGGATGGCTTGATTAAGGAGTCTTTGGATAACACATATCTAAAACTCTTGAGACGCATCCCAGTGGATGTGTGTATCATGAAATTCGCATGTTATATACACAATTTCAAAAAGAAAGACAACAATTAAGTCTTGGAATCTGACTCAAAAAGACAATGTTTGCAAGTTTATAAGAAAATTGGATGGGAAGCTTGTCCCTGACGCATAGACGTCAATCAAGCCGTTACTTTTCTTGTAAAATATTATCTCCTTTGTCTTTTCTTAATAATTGTAATTTGTTTTGTTGTTTTCTTTTATTTTCTCCAACAGGATCCAGACCTTTTGACTATCACGATATTATTTCGCTACTAATCGTCCTCTGGAAGATACTTGTGCTATTTTTACTCACCCTTTTCAGGTACTATAAATTCAGCCCGTCATCGCACTTTTGAAGGCATCCAGAGTTGAGAAAGAAATACATATAAAAATGGAAGCCACTTCAAGAAGACGAATTGAGAACATCTGTGTGTTTTGCGGTACTAGTATGGTACTAAGCCACAATACGTAGAGGCAGCAACACAGGAATTGGGTCGAGTCTTAGCAAGCAATATGCACTTAATATATGGCGGAGGCAATCTTGGACTAATGGGGATCGTTTCAAAAGCTGTACAGGAAGGAGGCAGTCACGTTTTAGGAATCATCCCAAAACCCTTGGCAGAAGCAAATCTTATTGAACCATCAAACGGAGAGGAACTGATCGTGCCAGGTATGTCTGAACGTTTGGTAGAAATGATTAATCGTGCTGATGCTTTTATTACTTTGCCAGGTGGCTTGGGTACATTGGAGGAAATTTTTATTGTGCTATCATGGGCGAACCTGAACATACACCAGAAACCGCTTGGACTGTTTAACGTTGATGGATTTTATGATTTTCTTTGTGTGTTTCTTGATGATGCTCGGAGAAATGGGTTCGTGTCAAAACCTTTGAAAGAACTCCTCTTTACTGCCAGAACTGCTCCGGATCTAATTGACCAACTCATAGCCTATGAACCACAAGTTGACCCTATCCTTTCAAAAATAAATTGGTCCGAGGACGATCGTGGTAAGAGGCGTCACATTAATCTGGATCTTAACCTTTAATTTCCTGTAGAATTTCACCTAACCAGGTACTATCTTTTAAACTCATCTTCTACTATTTAAGACATTGGGGACAATGTCTCATTTAGGTTTGGGGGAGGGAATTAGTTGATCAGTACCTTGTTTTTAGTTTGTGTGTTGTTTTTATTTTTAGTCCAAAATTTTTCGAAAATACAAAAAAATTGAAATTTTTTTCAAAAATTACAAAAATATTTTGCATTTTTTTTTTATTTTGACTAAAAAGGTGAAACTGGTCAGAGATAGCTGAGTAAGGAGTTTCCACTCTTGAGACGTATCTCAAACCATTTTTGAAACAAGTTAATTTTTGTTTATTTCATTTTGAATTATTTAATTTGTGAATTCTCCTTAACACTGACTAAAATGAATCTTCATATGCTCAGTTGACAGATATTATCAACATATATAGTAACATACGGACATGAGCTAAAATTGAAAAGTTTGTAATATTCAGTGCTCTAGTTTAATTGGAGGAAGCATCTCAAAAAGCAATGGAGTAAAAAAAATCCGAGATCCGAGTTATTAAGTCTGTAAGGGTGTTTTAACACTTAGTGCCCTAAAACCAACTGGTTTGGGAGTCACTGGCCCAAAGCTCGCTACATGGATCAAAGATGCTGCAAAAAGGTGTGAAATCTGATAGAACTTTAGGACAAAAATATTACACTTTTATCAACTACACTTATGACTGTTGTGGGCAAAAATGAGTTGATTAATATTTTGTCGACTGTGTATATGGAGAATGGTAAAAATAATTGGAGAATTTACTTATTCGGTAATTTAGAATGAAACAAAACAACTATTGATTTGGAGTAGAAGTTTCACCTGATTAGTCACTAACTTCTTTATTCTATTTTCTCTTGTCTTTTTGCTTCTGTGTGCATTAGTTTCACACTACCTTTTTACTTTTGTAAAATGTTTGTGGGTATCGTTGCTGTAAGCCCTCACGAGACTATAACTCGTCCACTAGAGACCACCTAGGGGTTTAAAAAGGCTTGTTGCATATGCTAAATGCAACCGTGATCCCTACGAAAGTGGCTTAGTTTAATTTAATTTTTTCTTGTATTTTATTTTATTGTTTTGCTCGAGGACTAGCAAAATTTTAGGTTTGGGGGTGTGATGAGCGGAAAATATATCATATTTACCGCCCTTTTAACTTAATATTTTGTTTAGTTTCTCGGGTTTGATGAACGTTTTGATGTGTTTTAGTTTATTTTGCTGATAAAATAATATCGGATCTCAATGAAATCATTTAGAACGAAATATGGGTCAAATAAGGGCAATTATTGGACTTGATATTTTAATTTTGGAGATTGCAAACTTGAAAGGGCGTTTTTGACGAAGTGCAGTTTTGAAAATTCCAGTTTTGCGCATCTGTCGTATTTTGGGCATAACGTTTTACTCCGATACCGGATTGAGATGATTCAAGTTCCAGATTAAAAAAGACTCAAAGATCTACAGCTTTGAAAGACACAATAATTTCGAATTCCGATGATTGCATGCCCGAAATTGATGAACCAACCAGCCACAAGTGTGTTGTGTGTAATTATTAAAGTCACTCTCAATCATTTTCAAAGAAAAAAAATAAATTAATAAATAAAGAATAAAAATTATCAAATCATCACCAAACATGATAAGAGATTAGTGGAGCAATTAATAAAGGATTTGGTGGAGTAATTAATGGAGCAATTAATAATTGATTTGGTGGATGATTTGATGGAGGCAAAATTTATCATATAAATATCAAGCCATTTCATTTGTAAAATTCATACTTTCTTCTAAGGAATTCCTTAAGAATACTAAGAAGATTGTATCTTATTTTTTTATTTACAGCTTTCAGTAATTAATTTCCGCTTTCGCACTTCCTTTTCTTTACTTTTTAGTTTTTACTTTCCGCAGTTTACTTTTACGCATAGTAGTTTTCTTTCTTTATTTTCAGTTTTTACTATTCAGTAATTTACTTTCAGCAATTTACTTTCAGCATTTACTTTTCAGCAATTTACTTTCAGCAATTTACTTTCAGCAGCATTTACTTTCAGCAGCATTTACTTTTTTAGCAATTACTTTTCAATATTTAATTTTCAGTATTTTACTTTATGTCTTTTATTTTATTTAAATTTTTACTACCCGTAAATATGTGAAACATAAAATGAACTAGACATAGGGATTTTAAGTTTAAGACCTTAGACTCAATAGTCCACGATCTTCCTTGAGGATAGATAACCCTTTAATAGATTTCCTTACAGGATAGACATATACCTGTCGGGCGGGGGTAGCCATAATTGGAACTTAAACTTAATGAATCCAGATAATTTGGTTGACATAGACATATGGTTCAATTGGGTTAAACTAGGTATTTGTGTCTGACCATTGACAGAGGCTTACACATAATTTAGTGTTTCAGGTTAATAAATCAATATACTACTCAACTTTAAGATAACTACTTCATTTTTAAAATGATATTGGAAGAAATCACAACCCTAGATAGTTTTTAATATTGAATTTTCTTAAAACCTACTTTCAAACAATTTTATTTTCTTGTTTTTAAATTTAGAATCGTCACCATTTCAAATAAATCAAACAACCTGTTAGATACTAGTAATCATTTGACCTCATAAAATTAATAGATTAGATATTAAGTCCTCGTGGGATCGATATTTTTATACTAATTGAACGATACGTGCGCTTACGTTATACGTGTGTGTTTACGTCGGTCACCCCACTTAAGGGCGGATCATATCATCATGCTAGTCTCTCCGCTTTGTGAACGCCCAAATTATTCACATAACTATAACTAGGATCGTTTAAGAGTACTGATTATCATAAGGTGTGGAAGCCATCATCTTATACTACCCAAGGGCTTTATTACATGTTTGATGATTCATATAAGTTATGTAAGACACGTATAATAAAGATTTCCATTTTATTAATTAATGAAAATATTGCAAATACATGTACATATAGCCCATCCACAAGTTGGGTATAGGGCATATCCCTAACAGATACAAGTGCTATTATTACTAACCATTTTTCAGGTTCTATAAATTCAACTCATTTTTGCACTCTTGAAGGCATCTAGAGCTGAGAAAGAAATACATAAAAATGGAAGCCACTTCACGAAGACGAGTTATAAATTTATGTGTGTTCTGTGGTACTAGCGTTGGTTCCAAACCAGAATTCGTAGCGGTAGCACAGAAATTGGGTCGAGTCATTACTGAAATGAATATGCACTTAGTATATGGCGGTGGCAATCTTGGTTTAATGGGATTGTTTCAAGGGCTTTACAATAAGGAGGCAATCAAGTCTCGGGAATCATCCCAAAACCCTTGGCGGAGGTGAATCTTATAGGACCATCAAACGTAGAGGAACTTATTGTGCCATGTATGTTTGAACGACAAGTAGAAATGATTAACCTTGCTGATGCTTTTATTGCATTGCCAGGTGGCTTGGGCACAATTGAGAAAATTTTTACCGTGTTACCTTGGGCGAACTTGAACATACACCAGAAACTGATGGGAATGTTTAACGCTGATGGATTTTATGATTTTCTTTTTGTGTTTTTTGATGATGCCAGGAGAAATGGGTTCGTGTAAAAACCTGTAAAAGATCTCCTCTTCACTGCCAGAACTGCCCAGGATTTAATTGAACAAATCTTAGCCTTCGAACCACAAATTGACCCTATCATTTCAAAATAACTGGTCAGATAATGATAGTGGTAAGAAACATCGGATAAACCTGGATCTTAACCTTTAATTTCTTTCTAGAATTTCAGGTAACCATGTACTATCTTCTAAACGCATCTTATACTTTTTAAAACATTTGGGACAATATCTAATTTAGGTTTGTGGGAGGGGAATAGTTGACTAGTATCTTGTTTTTAATTGTGTTTTTAGTCAAAAAATTTCAAACAAATTAAAAAAAATTAAAAAATTTTACAAAAATTAAAAATATTTTGTGTTTTTTAATTTGATTATTCAATTGAAATTGATGTGAGATAGCTGTGTAAGGAATTTCCACTCCTGAGACGTATCTCAATCTATTTTGTAACAAGTTAATTTTTATTGGTCATAATTGTCCAACATATATCACATTAGCTTGTGAAGCTATGTCATCCAGTTGGATTTTGTTTTCTGCTTGTCCAATTCACATTTGCAATTCATTGCAGGTGCTTAAGGAAAGTAGACGGCTAAAAGCTGGGGAGATGCAATTACGATGGTGACTCTTTGGATGCAGTTGCTGTAGGCTTATGCGAGATTCCCTGCCCAGGGGGAGCCTTTTGTTGTATGACTGCTTTTTTGTACCAGGATGTGTAGCGAACATTATATCACTTTTTGTATTAGATACTGATGGCTATAATGTAAATATTAAGAATTGTTCTTTATATTTATATGATATATATAATTTTCAAATCCTTGTTTGTCCAATGAGCACGGTCATTACATTTTTCATACCTCACAAGATATCTTTAATGCTGGATTAATAAAACGTAAAGTATCTGATATAAATAATACTAAACTGTGGCATATGAGGTTTGGTCATATAGGTGTGAAACGCCTAACCCAGTTGGTTAGGAATGGTTTGATACATGATCTCACCATTGAACCTTACCCAACTTGTGAATCTTGTATTCGGGGTAAGATAATCAAAGCCCAATTTTCGGGTGTAGGACACCGAGCCACTGACTTATTGGAACTAATACATTCTGATGTATGTGGTCCCATGAGTCAAACAAATTGCTCAGGTTTGAGCACCCATTGAACTATTTTGTGATGGTTTATTCCCGAACCGTGCTGTATGAGAAAGGGTAGACTGGTCGCCCCCAGTCTTGGTTCATTTTTCTATTCTTTGCTGCTCTCATAAGTACTACTTCTCACGAGATAATCCTGATAGTTAAACATATTTTCGTCCTCAAAGAATGTGTTTGTGCTGAGGTTAAAAAACTTAATACACTCAAATCTGATCGTCTGAATGAGGGATCTGAACTAGACTCCTAGTGTGTTTGTGTCGAGGTTATTTTGCAGCTTGATCCTTAAGTAAACCAACTCGATGATTTTGTCTCGAAGAATTGGATTAGTGGGTCTAACCAACCTAGATGTCTTGATCATACTCTGTGATTACTTTCTCGTACTCAACGTGATATGGTTTCTACTTTTTTTCTTTCGTCTCTTTCATTTCTTTCTTTTCATTTTGAACTTTCTTTTTCTTTTTTTTTTTTTTATTTTCTTTCTCTTTTATTTCTTTCTCTTTTTCCGACACACCTACCCTCTAAGGTAGCATTTCTCTCATGGTGGTCCTAATACTTGCCCATGGGTAGCTTCACGCTTATCGGTTATAGGTGGTCTATTTTTTCTTTTCTTTTCAGAGACTTTTTCTTTGTTTCCAACCATATCACATATCGTAGCATATGTAAACCAGGATGGACATCTAGGCAAACGGTCATTCACTGATCCGCCAACTCTTCAACTAGTCATCTCGCTGACTACTCAAGCTTCTACCGCTAAGATCCTGTAATCAAGTGCTCGCGAGTCTAGCCGAGATCAACTACTCAGAATACTGGATAAGAGCATGTCTCGTACTTATCGTTTCTAAGGTTTCACCCAACAACAAACAATGTCATCACTGGACACATGTCTAACCATCAAGGACCCTTCTCTCTCTCTATCTTCTCATTTTTTTTCCACTCACTCCATTGGAATTCTTCGTTTCAATTGCGGGTTTCGCCCTCTGGGATTCATTCCCGAGAACTGATGCTGACGTGGGCCTCAACCCTAGGACTCATCCCTGAAACTAACACTGATGCAAGCCTCACCCCCGAAACCAATACTCATATGTTGCTGCTTCTGGTTGGCTTGCATTTGCCACTTTCTTCTTTTCTTCTTTGAAACCTGTGAATACAAAACAAAACAAAACACAAAAAGAATGCAGATACATTATGTGTATGCATGCATGCATGAATGAATTTCCTATTCTGTTGGGTTAGGTCTTCTGCCGGTGACTGCTCAGTCTTTTTTTCCTCAAGAAAAATACTACTTCAATCTATCCATGTTGATCGGCTCGGTGAACTCATTCCCTTCCAAGTCTGACAGTCTCACTGCCCCATTTCCCATCACTTTCTGGACTATGTAGGGTCCTTCCCAATTGGGTCTAAACTTTCCTCTAGGATTCGTCGTCCATGGCTTACATGAACCAAAGACTCCTCCAGTCCTCGCTCCAATCTACAAGCTTTTCTCAAACTCAGCAAGCTCTTCCACGTTCCAAAGAGCCACCCAAGTGTATGGCCTCCAAAGATGCACACACCAAAGCCAAAACTCAACTGTAAGACTATGCCTTGAGTGCATGGGTATTTTGCCCTTGGTGCTAGCCTAGGCAAATACCTCAAAACTTTTAAGTCGAGGTTCCTCTAGTCAATTAGACTTAAGGATCCTCAAAATCAGTGGCTTACTCTTAAACTTTAGAGTTTCTCACTTATATAAACTCAATATATGAAAGGTTTGGTGCAAAATTTTTAAAGAATTCTTTGGATTTATATAGGTGCTCCAACACAACAAAATTAATTAAGAATCTGATGTGGGATAAATGCTAATTTAATCTTAGCTATTGGATCTTAATTTAGTGGTTTAATGAGATTATAAAACCCTAATAAGAGTTTGGGCCGAATTGGAATTAAAAAAATAACAAATTTTTTTTTAATATTCATGTTACTATTCACTTTTTTTTTATTTATTCCAATTCCCAAAGTGCCCCTATCGTCATTCACCAATCCCTAGGCCACTATGGAACCTCATAAATGATATGTTCAATAATTAAACACATTGAACTATTTATGAACAATTCCTACAACAATCATATATACTATTAAATTTGTACTGTGCACAGTTAACCATTGATTTCGACTTTGTTGTGTGTGACCTTTTGGGATCCCCTCAAGTTGGACATGAAATGAATCGTGATAATTTAATCGAACATAAATTATCATCCGATCAGATGGTCGTTCGATTTCAATGACGAAGGTTGACATATAGCAACATGCCAATGCCCCCAAATGATAAGGAAAGATATATACCTATTATGTATAAGATTTACATATGATACGGTCCCTCGCCTCACTGTATCCCCACTGTTTGACCTAGGGTATGGAAAGTGTCTACCCATATAGTCAAAGGTAAGATGTTGATAGTGTCATGAATCGTGCTAACCCAAAAATCTCACATGATTCTTCCGCTGCGGCCACAGTCTCAAGCACTGATCACAATATCAACCTGTGAACTGGAATACACTCTTATAAGAAAATATTATCTGAGATAGTGGTGATTCTCTATTGTATCTTTACAAACTTCATGTGTTTCAACAAATGACCCAATCATACCCTTATGACCGGATCGTTTGAACCGGGGAAGGAGAATGTCAATTTATTTGATCCACATAAGATTGTAAAGACCTCAAGTCTAAAGACTAGTCATACAATCGATACATGAAAATCTCACAGACACATGGGATAAACACTTCATGTGAAAACTTTTGGCGGTCAGTTCGATGGACACGAGCAAATCATACATCCATGTGATACACCAAGTGGACGGATCTCTGCTAGTAGCCTATGAGATCGGCTACCCCATGATGAGCGGAAAATATAAATATTTACCGCCCCTTTAACTTAATATTTTGTTTAGTTTCTCGGGTTTGATGAACGTTTTGATGTGTTTTAGTTTATTTTGCAGATAAAATAATATCGGATCTCAATGAAATCATTTAGAACGAAATATGGGTCAAATAAGGGCAATTATTGGACTTGATATTTTAATTTTGGAGATTGGAAACTTGAAAGGGCGTTTTTTACGAAGTGCAGTTTTGGAAATTCCAATTTTGCGCATCTGTCGTATTTTGGGCATACCTTTTTACTCCGATATTGGATTGAGATGATTCAAGTTTCAGATTAAATAAGACTCAAAGAGCTACAGCTTTGAAAGACAAAATAATTTCGAATTGTGACGATTTCATGCCCGAAATTGATGAACAAGCCAGAAGTGTGTTGTGTGTAATTATTAAAGTCACTTTCAATCATTTTCAAAGAAAACAATAAATTAATAAATAAATAATAAAAATTATCAAATCATCACTAAACATGATAAGTTATTAGTGGAGCAATTAATAATGGATTTGGTGGAGTAATTAGTGGAGCAATTAATAATTGATTTGGTGGATGATTTGATGGAGGCAAAGTTTTGCCTATAAATACCAAGCGATTTCATTTGTAAAATTCATAATTTCTTCTAAGGAATTCCTTAAGAATACTAAGAAGATTGTATCTTGTTTATTTATTTACAGCTTTCAGTAATTAATTTCCGCTTTCGCACTTTCTTTTCTTTACTTTTCAGTTTTTACTTTCCGCAGTTTACTTTTACGCACAGTAGTTTTCTTTCTTTAATTTTAAGTTTTTACTTTTCAGTAATTTACTTTCAGCAATTTACTTTCAGCAATTTACATTTCAGCAATTTACTTTCAGCAATTTACTTTCAGTAATTTACTTTTCAGCAATTTACTTTTCAGTATTTAATTTTCAGTATTTTACTTTATGACTTTTATTTTATTTAAATTTTTACTACCCGTAAATATGTGTCGTAACTAAGCCAGTTATCTGGGGTTGTGATGAAATCCAATATCACCAGTTTATAAGGGGTTAGATTATAGCTTGGGTAATATAAAGATTTATTTATTGATTCTTAATCTTAATGCTTTTTCATTAACTGGCCATTAATAAAATTGAACTGGGAAACTTAAAATGAACTAGACATAGGATTTTAAGTTTAAGACCTTCGACTCAATAGTCCACGATCTTCCTTGAGGATAGATAACCCTTTAATAGATTTCCTTACAGGATAGACATATACCTGTCGGGGGGGGGTAGCCATAATTGGAACTTAAACTTAATGAATCCAGATAATTTGGTTGACATAGACATATGGTTCAATAGGGTTAAACTGGGTATTTGTGTCTGACCATCGACAGAGGCTTACACATAATTTAGTGCTCCAGGTTAATAAATCAATATATTACCCAACTTTAAGATAACCACTTCATCTTTAAAATGATATTGGAAGAAATCACAACCCTAGATAGTTTTTAATATTGAATTTTCTTAAAACCTACTTTCGAACAATTTTTTTACTTGTTTTTAAATTTAGAATCGTCACCATTTCAAATCAATCAAACAATCTGTTAGATACTAGTAATCATTTGACCTCATAAAATTAATAGATTAGATATTAAGTCCTCGTGGGATCGATATTTTTATACTACTTGAACGATACGTGCGCTTGCGTTATACGTGTGTGTTTACGCCGGTCAAGTTTTTTGCGCCGTTGCCGGGGACTTATTTATCTTTTAATATTAGTTTAGGGGTTAGATACGTTACTTGTATCTAATTTCTTTTTACTTATTGTTTTTGTTTTCTTGTGTTTCAGGTTCTCAGAAAGTACATGAGACGAACCAGAAGCTTTGAACTCCGACCGCTTGACCCATAAATTGAAAGAACCATCAGACAGTTGTGAAAGGAAAGACGAGAAGGCCAGTAAGCAATCATTAACATGGAACCTGAACCGTTGGAGGTTTCACCACCAATTCCCATTCGAGACAGAACCATTCCGGTGGTTGACATACTCATTTCCTGTATTGTACTTCCTCCCTTACCAGCAAATACGTGTGACATCAAAACATGCATTCAGATGATTCAGCAGTTAGTTCAGTTCGGGGGGAATGCAACTGAAGATCCTAATGCCCACATCAGTAACTTCCTGGAAGTTTGCGGCACTTTCAACTACAACAGAGCAGCAGAAGAAGCAATGAGACTGCGAGTTTTTCCATATTCCTTGAAAGACAGAGCTAAAGCTTGGCTACATTCACTACCAGCAGGTTCTATCACAACTTGGAACACTTTAGCCACCAAATTTCTTACAAAGTACTTTCCACCAGCCAGAACCGGAAAGCTGAGGAATGACATCACATCCTTTGTACAACATGATTCAGAATCCCTCTGTGAATCGTGGGAAAGGTACAAAGATTTGCTCTGGAAATGACCTCACCATGAGATTAGAAAATGGCTTCAAGTCCAAACATTCTATAATGGGCTTTCTGGAATAATGAGAACCACAATTGATGATGCTGCTGGAGGAGCCTTGATGGCAAAAGGAGAAGATGAAGCCTGGGACCTAATCGAAGAAATGGCCAACAATAATTATTTATGGCCAACAGAAAGGAGCATGATCCAAAGAATTGCAGGAATTTATGAAGTTGGAACCAACAAAGCACTGAATTCCAAGCTGGATGTGATTTGCAAAAATCTGGAAACTCTTAACATAAAAGTTAATGGTGGATCCACAAGTTCACCATTTGGAGGAGCACCTGAGTCAGAATCTTTCAACCAACATAAAGAAACAGTGAATTATGTCAATAATTTCAACAGACAGGGGAACAATCCATATTCCAACACCTACAACCCAGGGTGGAAGAATCATCAAAAAATTTTCATGGAGCAACAATTCAAGCCAACAGCAGAACTATCCACCACCTGAATTCCAACAACAGAACAAAAGCCAGGAGCAGGCAAATGAACCAGGAATAACAGAAGTGTTGACCCACTTAATATATGGCGGAGGAAATCTTGGACTTATGAGGATCATTTCAAAGGCTGTACAGGAAGGAGGCAGTCATATTTTGGGAATCATCCCAAAACCCTTGGCAGAGGCAAATCTTATTGGATCATCAAACAGAGAGGAACTGATCATGCCAGGTATGTCTGAACGATTGGTAGAAATGATTAACCGTGCTGATGCTTTTATTGCTTTGCCAGGTGGCTTTGGCACATTGGAGGAAATTTTTATCGTACTATCTTTGGCGAACCTGAACATACACTAGAAACCACTTGGACTGTTTAATGTTGATGGATTTTATGATTTTCTTTGTGTGTTTCTTTATGATGCTCGGAGAAATGGGTTCGTGTCAAAACTTTTGAAAGAACTCATCTTTACTGCCAAAACTGCTCCGGATCTAATTGACCAACTCATAGCCTATGAACCACAAGTTGACCCTATCCTTTCAAAAATAAATTGGTCCGAGGACGATCGTGGTAAGAGGCGTCAGATTAATCTGGATCTTAACCTTTAATTTCCTGTAGAATTTCACCTAACCAGGTACGATCTTTTAAACTCTTCTTCTACTATTTAAGACATTGGGGACAATGTCTCATTTAGGTTTGGGGGAGGGAATTAGTTGATCAGTACCTTGTTTTTAGTTTGTGTGTTGTTTTTATTTTTAGTCCAAAATTTTTCGAAAATACAAAAAAAAAATGAAATTTTTTCAAAAATGACAAAAATATTTTGCATTTTTTTTTTATTTTGACTAAAAAGGTGAAATTGGTAAGAGATAGCTGAGTAAGGAGTTTCTACTCCTGAGACGTATCTCAAACCATTTTTGAAACAAGTTAATTTTTGTTTATTTCATTTTGAATTATTTAATTTGTGAATTCTCCTTAACACTGACTAAAATGAATCTTCATATGCTCAGTTGACAGATATTATCAACATATATAGTAACATACAGACATGAGCTAAAATTGAAAAGTTTGTAATATTCAGTGCTCTAGTTTAATTGGAGGAAGCATCTCAAAAAGCAATGGAGTAAAAAAATCCGAGATCCGAGTTATTAAGTCTGTAAGGGTGTTTTAACATTTAGTGCCCTAAAACCAACTGGTTTGGGAGTCACTGGCCCAAAGCTCGCTACATGGATCAAAGATGCTGCAAAAATATATATATCCGAAGTCTGAGTAATTAAGTCCGTAGGGGTGTCTTAACACCTGGTGCCCTAAAGCCAACTGGTTTTGGAGCCACCGACCCAACACTCGCTACATAGATGGAAGATATTGTATATAAATAAAAAAATAGAGAAAAATCAAAGAAAAAATCTGAAAAATCAGAAAAATTATTCCATTGCTACAAAAGGTATGAAATCTGATAGAACTTTAGGACAAAAATATTACTCTTTTATCAACTGCACTTATGACTGTTGTGGGCAAAAATGAGTTGATTAATATTTTGTCGACTGTGTATATGGAGAATGGTAAAAATAATTGGAGAATTTACTTATTCGGTAATTTAGAATGAAACAAAACAACTATTGATTTGGAGTAGAAGTTTCACCTGATTAGTCACTAACTTCTTTATTCTCTTTTCTCTTGTCTTTTTGCTTCTGTGTGCATTAGTTTCACTACCTTTTTACTTTTGTAAAACATTTGTGGGTATCGTTGCTGTAAGCCCTCACGAGACTATAACTCGTCTACTAGAGACACCCAGGGGTTTAAAGGCTTGTTGCATATGCTAAATGCAACCGTGATCCCTACGAAAGTGGCTTTGTTTAATTTTAATTGTTTCTTGTATTTTATTTTATTGTTTTGCTCGAGGACTAGCAAAATGTTAGGTTTGGGGGTGTGATGAGCGGAAAATATATCAATATTCACCGCCCTTTTAACTTAATATTTTGTTTAGTTTCTCGGGTTTGATGAACGTTTTGATGTGTTTTAGTTTATTTTGCAGATAAAATAATATCGGATCTCAATGAAATCATTTAGAACGAAATATGGGTCAAATAAGGGCAATTATTGGACTTGATATTTTAATTTTGGAGATTGGAAACTTGAAAGGGCGTTTTTGACGAAGTGCAGTTTTGAAAATTCCAGTTTTGCGCATCTGTCGTATTTTGGGCATAACGTTTTACTCCGAAATCGGATTGAGATGATTCAAGTTCCAGATTAAAGAAGACTCAAAGATATACAGCTTTGAAAGACACAATAATTTCGAATTCTGATGATTTCATGCCCGAAATTGATGAACCATCCAGAAGTGTGTTGTGTGTAATTATTAAAGTCACTTTCAATCATTTTCAAAGCAAAAAAATAAATTAATAAATAAATAATAAAAATTATCAAATCATCACCAAACATGATAAGAGATTAGTGGAGCAATTAATAAAGGATTTGGTGGAGTAATTAATGGAGCAATTAATAATTGATTTTGTGGATGATTTGATGGAGGCAAAATTTATCATATAAATACCAAGCCATTTCATTTGTAAAATTCATACTTTCTTCTAAGGAATTCCTTAAGAATACTAAGAAGATTGTATCTTGTTTGTTTATTTACAGCTTTCAGTAATTAATTTCCGATTTCGCACTTTCTTTTCTTTACTTTTTAGTTTTTACTTTCCGCAGTTTACTTTTACGCACAGTAGTAGTTTTCTTTTTTAATTTTCAGTTTTTACTTTTCAGTAATTTACTTTCAGCAATTTACTTTTCAGCAATTTACTTTTCAGCAATTTACTTTCAGCAATTTACTTTCAGCAATTTACTTTTTAGCAATTTACTTTTCAATATTTAATTTTCAGTATTTTACTTTATGTCTTTTATTTTATTTAAATTTTTACTACCCGTAAATATGTGAAACTTAAAATGAACTAGACATAGGGATTTTAAGTTTAAGACCTTAGACTCAATAGTCCACGATCTTCCTTGAGGATAGATAACCCTTTAATAGATTTCCTTACAGGATAGACATATACCTGTCGGGCGGAGGTAGCCATAATTGGAACTTAAACTTAATGAATCCAGATAATTTGGTTGACATAGAAATATGGTTCAATTGGGTTAAACTGGGTATTTGTGTCTGACCATCGACAGAGGCTTACACATAATTTAGTGTTTCAGGTTAATAAATCAATATATTACCCAACTTTAAGATAACCACTTCATTTTTAAAATGATATTGGAAGAAATCACAACCCTAGATAGTTTTTAATATTGAATTTTCTTAAAACCTACTTTCAAACAATTTTATTTACTTGTTTTTAAATTTGGAATCGTCACCATTTCAAATAAATCAAACAACCTGGTTAGATACTAGTAATCATTTGACCTCATAAAATTAATAGATTAGATATTAAGTCCTCGTGGGATCGATATTTTTATACTACTTGAACGATACGTGCGCTTGCGATATACGTGTGTGTTTACGCTGGTCACCCCACTTAAGGGCAGATCATATCATCATGCTAGTCTCTCCGCTTTGTGAACGCCCAGATTATTCACATAACTATAACTAGGAACGTTTAAGAGTACTGATTCTCATAAGGCGTGGAAGCCATCATCTTATTACTCCAAGGGCTTTATTACAGTGTTTGATGATTCATATAAGTTATGTAAGACACGTATAATAAAGATTTCCATTTTATTAATTAATTAAAATATTACAAATACATGTACATATAGCCCATCCATAAGTTGGGTATATGGCATATCCCTAACAGATACAAGTGCTATTATTACTAACCATTTTTCAGGTTCTATAAATTCAACTCATTTTTGCACTCTTGAAGGCATCTAGAGCTGAGAAAGAAAACATAAAAATGGAAGCCACTTCACGAAGACGAGTTATAAATTTATGTGTGTTCTGTGGTACTAGCGTTGGTTCCAAACCAGAATTCGTAGCGGTAGCACAGAAATTGGGTCGAGTCATTACTGAAATGAATATGCTCTTAGTATATGGCGGTGGCAATCTTGGTTTAATGGGGATTGTTTCAAGGGCTGTACAATAAGGAGGCAATCAAGTCTTGGGAATCATCCCAAAACCCTTAGCGGAGGTGAATCTTATATGACCATCAAACGTAGAGGAACTTATTGTGCCATGTATGTTTGAACAACAGGTAGAAATGATTAACCTTGCTGATGCTTTTATTGCTTTGCCAGGTGGCTTGGGCACAGTTGAGAAAATTTTTACAGTGTTACCTTGGGCGAACTTGAACATACACCAGAAACTGATGGGAATGTTTAACGCTGATGGATTTTATGATTTTCTTTTTGTGTTTTTTGATGATGCCAGGAGAAATGGGTTCGTGTAAAAACCTGTAAAAGATCTCCTCTTCACTGCCAGAACTGCCCAGGATTTAATTGAACAAATCTTAGCCTTCGAACCACAAATTGACCCTATCATTTCCAAGATTAACTGGTCAGATAATGATAGTGGTAAGAAACATCGGATAAACCTGGATCTAAACCTTTAATTTTCTTTCTAGAATTTCAGGTAATCAGGTACTATCTTCTAAACGCATCTTATACTTTTTAAGACATTTGGGACAAATCTCATTTAGGTTTGTGGGAGGGGAATAGTTGACTAGTATCTTGTTTTAATTGTGTTTTTAGTCAAAAATTTCAAACAAATTAAAAAAAATTAAAAATTTTTACAAAAATTAAAAATATTTGTGTTTTTAATTTGATTAGTCAGGTGAAGTTGATGTGAGATAGCTGTGTAAGGAATTTCCACTCCTGAGACGTATCTCAACCTATTTTGTAACAAGTTAATTTTTTGCTTATTTCCTTTTGAATTATTTAATTTGTGAATTCTCCATAAAACTGATTAAAATAGATCTTCATATGCTCAGTTGACATGTATTATCAACATACATGGTAACATACGGACATTAGTTGTAATTGAAAAAGTTTGTAATATTCAGTGCTCTTTTTTATTTGGAGGAAGCATCTAAAAAAGTGATGGGATTAAAAAAGTCTGAGATCCAAGTTATTAAGTTCGTAGGGGTGTTTTAACACCTAGTGCCCTATTACAAACTGGTTTGGGAGTCACTGGTCCAAAGCTCGCTACACAGATCAGAGATGTTAAAAAATATATTTATATCTGAAATCCTAGTAATTAAGTCTGTATGGGTGTCTTAACACCTAGTGCCCTAAAGCCAACTGGTTCAGGAGTCACTGGCCCAAAGCTCGCTACATAGATGGATGATATTGTATATAAATAAAAACAAATCAGAAAAATATTCCATTACTAAAAGATGTGTGAAGTCTAATATAACTTTAGGACAAAAATATTACTCTCTTTCAACTACATTTATGAATATTGTGGGCAGAATGACTTGTTTAATACTTTGTTAGCTGTGTGCCTGAAGAATGGTAAAAATAATCGGAGAATTTACTTATTTGGTAATTTAGAAAGAAAGAAAACAACTATTAACTTGGATAAGAAGTTTCACATGTCTAGTCACTAACATGTTTATTCTATTTTCTCTTGTCTTTTTGCTTTTGTGTGCATTAGTTTTATATTGACGTTTGTGGTATCGTTGTTGTATGCCCTCACGAGACTATAACTCGTCCTCTAGGGACACCTAAGGCTTTTAAGGCTTGTTGCATACGCTAAATGCAACCGTGATCCCTACGAAAGTGGCTTAGTTTAATTTCTATTTTAAAGATGTTTATGTTATTTTATTTTATTGTTGCTCGAGAATTAGCAAAATGTTAGGTTTGGGGGTGTGATGAGTGGTATATAGATCACTATTTCTGACTCCTTTAACTTAATATTTTGTATATTTTCTCGAGTTTTGTGAATATTTTGATGTGTTTTGTGTTATTTTGTAGATAAATAAAATAACAAGACTCTCTAGAGGCAATTCGGGGCCAAAACAGTGGAAAACGGACAAAAAGGGGAAAAATGTAAATTTCCTGCTAAAGTACGCCATTTGTTAAAATGCTCAGTGCAAACGTGTGCCTCCTACTAAAATACACCGCTAACGTGCACCAGATACGTGTCACAATCAGAGAAGTTTGCTAAAATGCGCACTCATTAAAGTGCACCTGCCATTTGTTAACATCACACAAAATCTGCTAACATCCACAGGGGACCACGTGTTCACCATTCACATGTTCCGACAGAACACATCATTGCCCTACGCCTGTGACATAGCGTCGTGACGCGCAACTCTTATGCCTTGTGCGCCAATTGATGAGTGGTATTTATATCACTATTTCCCACTCATTTAATCTAATATTTTGTATAGTTTCTTGAGTTTTGTGAATGTTTTGATGTGTTTTTTGTGTTATTTTGTAGATAAATAAAGTTT
>SKCR01039025.1:0-47315 GCA_019454045.1 Zanthoxylum bungeanum | reverse complement strand
GATTTCACCCGAACCGCGAGCTTCCACTGCGCCCGCGCCAAAACCCTAACAAAAATGGTATCATAGCAGGTCTGATCCTTCATCCATTACATTAATCATGCTTGATATATGATATATAATCCAATTTTAATGTTTGCACATGCATGTAATTTTGATATTTCTTGACTTTTCGGTTCTACGCTAACGGGAAACGTAACGGAAATTTAATGGTTAAATTAAGTTATGTTTTCTAAGGTAGAATTGAACTGTTTGGAAATTGATCTAGATTAAAATTCTGCATTTGATGTAGAGCAAAGCTTTCTTGTGGAATATTTCCGTTTAAATAAGGCAGTAAAGTGACATGTATTGGATGCATGTTTCTTGGTCCGTCTTGTCAATACAGTTTATGGGTATCTTCTATGGCTGCATCCGAGAAAGTTCCAAAGCAGTGAGGGTGTAGTTGATAGAATTTTATCCATGCCGGATGTATATTTGATACTAGCCAATTCAAGTGAAAGTGGAAATCCTGAACGTGCCAAAGCTGTCAGGACTACACCGGTAGCTTGAGTTTGTCATTGGCAAGTGAAGCCTTGATACGCCTCCTTGTGAACGTGCCAAAGCTGTCATAACGAGAAACGGTCAGGACCAAAATCCGGAGTCACAACAAGTGTGATTGATAATGAGTTTTCTACCTAATGAATATACGTAGGCGAGATCGTGCCAAAGCTGTGAGTCGAAATATATTCATGGGGTCCACCTCTCACTATGGAATTCGATTTAATTTTTGAATTCCCATTTTCCGTTGGGGATTACGGTATTACGTAAAGTAGTGGGAGACACTGCTGGGTTAAAAATCCATAACTAAAGCAGTGTGTAATTTTATGGAAATTTCTGCTTTTGTTTTCCTTTATTCTATATTGTTAATAGAATTATACTTCTAATCCACTGCATGCATATTATTTGAATATGTTTTTTTACTTCACTTTTGGTTCCGTATTTCTAGAATAAGTTCTAGAATGTAAGTTGACTTGGATATTGTTAGATTAGTTAAAACCATCGAGAACTGTTGTTCCGATTTTGTTGAAAATCAAGATGGTTAGTGACTTAGTTACTAAGTCACGATAAATAATCTAAATAGATATCTGTTTAAGGATATAATTGCCTAGAGAGAATATTTTCTTGTGCGGTAAGAATTGACGTGAATTAGTTCATGTCTCGAGATTCTTGACTGGCATTAAGAAAACTCCATTAGGTATTTTGTTTATCTATTAATGATGTTTCTTGGCTTTAGTGACTTTTAGAAATCACGTGTTTGACACAATTTGCTAATCAATTATTTACAATTGTTGTGAATAATTGAAGGTAAATAATAAAGCTAAAGAAAAGAGATGTGTATAGTTGTGTATAGAGAATATTGATTCTCACAATACGACAATTGTAGGTATTGGATACCAGATCTCCCATCCAATTGTAGACTTGACTTATTGAAGTCAAATGTGAGAGTGATAAACTGTAATGGAACTACATAATTAATTAGATGAAATGACCCTACGATATCTTCCGTATAAGTTTAATAGGATGTCAGAATCATTTACAAAGTATTTGATACTTATTGGTTCTGCTGTTTTCTTATCGAAGAAAATTATCCTATAACTTATAGTAGGAGCGATATGTGATATCGATTTCGGTAGTTAGCATTGAACCATAGATCTAAAATTGTTCGTAACTTACTACGATCAAATTTTGAACTTGATCAAGCTTTCGTTATGAATCGTTCATAAAATGTGCAAATTATTTGCGCAGCAAAAGCAAAGTGAGCTTGTTAAAGGTTTGACCTTTATATTATGATTGTGAGAAAAGTTATACTCAGCTATCTATTGTAGATTATGAGGAAACTTGTCTCTAGTCATACTAATTGAACAATTAAGGGTCTGTTGGTTAATGTCGATATTAAATTGTATATTTTAGCTAAAGAATGCAAAGTGGCGTTCTTGAGTTGTTTCTTCGAATAAGAGATCTATTGAGATTTCTTTGTTTGAATAGTTCATTCTAGAATGGCCCTGGAGTTTGTATTCTGCTGAGATCACAGTTTGGTGTACTAGTTTATAGAGCCTATTGCAGACTCATATAAGCTTTCCGAAAATATGTGTTCTCTAATTTTGATACAGTTAGATTATCTGATTTTATCAAAGCATAGAGAATACATATATGATAGTAGGGTCAGTGGGAGAGTACAAATTTCTTTCTAGTGTTATATATCCTAATGACATTATCATTATTAATGTAATAATGAAATATTTGTGAGGTAAAAGGTTTACCTAAGTCTTCTTTTGTCCGTGAAAGCAGTGGGAGTAGTCTCTGATATATTTGATATAAAGTTTTATATATGATATAAAACAAGAGACTTGTGAGATATTCCCATTAGTCGCACATTAGATATGATCTAATAAATGACACATCAAGACTATCTGTATGACAGTTAGTATAACTGTTTGACAGTTAGTGTGTCTCTAGTATTTAGTATTAATATTTCGTAAATGATGATTCCTTTGTCGAAAGAGAAATTGATTAGAATGTCTAGTCAATCTGATGCATCATATGATGATAGCATAATGAATATTATATTATGTGCGATTAAAGATATCAATTTAATCGTAATAGTTACGAGCTATTTTGATACTCTGTAGACCATAGGATGGATCTTGAAACATATTCTTTGTGATCTTTGAGATATTAAGAACGAGTTTCTTATTTATGGAGAATATAATCCGCAACCATTAGGGTCAGATTAGTTTTGAGTCTAATTATGACATTAGATGGTCTATGTCATATAAAGTCAGAAAAGATGCAGTGAGAGTGTCACGGTTGATTGTATTGTATTAATGGAATTCATTGCACCTTATAAAGTATTGACTTCTGAAGTTGCATATTGACCTTATAGATTAGAAGTTTTGATATTAATGTTGTGTTTGCAGTTGTCTGCATAGTATTTGGATTTGATCCCTAAATACATAGACAACTCTATAGCTATAGCACAATATTGATATCGCATCTGAGTCATATTGATGTAGAACTTGGGTTCTACAAAATATGAATGATGATGGTTAAATGAACCAATTGGGTTTGTTGGAAAGACTCAATTTGTAATAACGGGCTTACTTGTTGTTGCCTACCTCTTGAGTGCTAGGTGAGCTCTTGAGGGCCATGAGTATGTGATACACATTGAGATGTGTATATGATACCGTGGATTGGCACTAGAGCAAATGGGAGAAATTGTTAGGGTTGGTGCTCGGAGTGCCAATCCGAATTGTATTTATGTCCGATTCATGAATACGAACAATGCATTTTTCCATAATATTACTTATTTATTGGTAGCACCTCTTGTCTTTTATATACATATTCGATCTAATTACGATTAGATATCTAAATATGATTAGATTGAAACTAAATCTGATTTAGTGATACGTGTATATTAGACAAAGACCTTAGGATTTACAAAGCAGTGCGCGGTTACAACGTAGTTTGTAATTGACATTGGGAAGCATCACTATAAGTTGTATATCCTTAAATAAAGTTCTTGGTCAAGATTTACTAACACATGTCGGTTAGTAAAATCCGCTGAGATCAGTACATGTCGTATATCGTGACTTGGTCCGATGGTTTATCCCAATGAACCATGAGTCTCGGGAGACTCGTATAGACATGTAGGTGTTTATTTGATAAACACTGAACGACTCACTGAAGATTTCCTAATAGATAGTACACCAAAATCAATAGGAATCTTCTCGAGTTGAGCGAGCATAATGGTCATTCGACTTGAGATACCACAGTTGATATATGAGTTATCCTCCACACTTTGATGGCAGTCACATCACCGATCTATTTAGATCATATCTCCACCTGTTCGTTGGGTGTGGACTGATGCTCATGATATCCAGTGCGTATCAAGATAGAATCCATCAGTCCTGTGTACAGGACATAGGTATCATGCACGTGTTTACGATCTATTAAATCCATGGCCGTGGTATAACTTCGGAAGCAAGTTCAGAGTATTTTTTAGAGATCGTAAATTTGAAAGTCGACTATATTATACCATAAGGATTTGACGTTCTTATCTATATCCCAGGTATAATATGGATAGTCTGTGACGGAGGGATTATACGTATGCAATGACCTCGACTTGCATAGTTTAGCGAGATTATCTGTGGTCTTCATAATTCATGTGTGGGTGAATTATGGACACGAAATTGGATTTCGTGACGGATAAACCTAAACTTAGAGAGTCCCACAATATGAAGTGTACTCATTGAGCACTTGGGCAACGCGTTATGAATAATACAGATTATTCATGATACTTCATCAGATTAAATGAGTTAATTCGAATCGTTTAATCGGTTAAACGAAAACACATGCTTTATGGGATTTTGGTCAATTTATAATTAATGTGTATTTTTATTTGATACATATTAATTATTTTTCAAATGCGTTTTTGACACATGCCATAAATATATGTATTTGTTATTTAATGTAAATAAAAAATACATATATAATAATAATTATATTAATTAATTATTTAGATATTTAAATATTAAAAATTTAAATAATTAAATGATAAAAAAATTTCATAATAGTTATGATAAATGTTTAATTATAATTGGTTACATGTGGCATGCTTTAATTAAACTTTAGGTGTGCAATTATGATTTGCTAACATAAAGTTTACTTTTATTTAATTGAATTAAATAAAGAAATTGACAAAAATACTCTCTAAAGTCGGTTCTTACAAAAATTAAAGTAAAAAAATTTGTTTCTTATTCATTCATCTTCCTCATTGGCCGTGACTTTCAAAAGGAAAAAGGTTCCAAATTTGCTTGATGATTCAAGATTGAAAGTGAAGGAAAAACAAGAAAAAGCTTAGGAAAATTGGAGTTTAAAAAGTCATCTTTAATATTCTTGAATTTAGAAATTTAGTTTCTTGTTTTTGTGTTCCTAGAATAGTTCTAGGGTTTTCTTTACTTGTTAAAATTGGGGTTTTTGGTGTTGGAAGATGGATTTGGAAATGTTAAGCATGTGTGAAGTAGAATTGGATAATATTATTGTAATATTTGATCATTTGATGATATGTTGTCATTCTAGAGCCTTATGACTAGACCCGGCCAACGGTTTGGTTCGGTTCCGAACCAGAACCGAACCGAACGTTTTCCGATTCCACAAGTGTGGAACCAGAACCGAACAGATAAAACTGGTTCCGTTCCAGTTCCACACTATTGTGGAACCGAGAACCAAACTGAACCGGAATCGGACGGTTCCGGTTCGGTTACGATTCTCCTTCTGTTTTTTTTTTACATTTTAATTATAAATTTTAAAAAATAGAAAAAAATTTATACCAAAACGACTCTTTAATCGTAATGTTTTTTCAAACTATCATATCATTTTTATAGAATCATTTTTATAAAATTCTTTTAACATAGAATCCTTTTTATAACAACTATTGCCTAGTGCTTTCTTCATATAAGCGATGTGAGATATTTGTTACTTGGCTTTTGTGTCCCACATCGCTTATATGAAGAAATCAATAACCAAAAGTTGGTTATAAAAATGATGTGGGCATTCATGTTTTAGTATTGAAATTTTAAATCTCATTATTATTTCTCTAAAAATTATTATTAAAATTTTTTAAAGAAAAAATTGGATACGGCCAAGCCGTTGGGGGAACCCGGTTCCAACCGAAACCTTTGGAACCGCTGGAACCGTTCGGATCCAGCGGTTCCAACCGGTTCGGTTAGGGTCAAAACCCTAACCGAACCGGTTAATTACAGTTCTGGTTCGGAACCAGAACCGTGGCCAGGTGTAGTAATGACAACTCTTGTAATGCCTAGAATTTTTCTTGGGTGGTTCATTTGTGGTGACTTTGGTTGGTGTTGAGATTAATTAGATTAATGTTGGAAAATTGGATTTTAAGCATGAATAATTGATATATTTTGCTTCTGGATCAGATCTGGAAATAATGTGTATTTGGTAATGAAAAATATGTCATATGAATGTATTGGATGTGTTTTGGGTGTTGGAATAATTGTCGGAAACTGTTTCGGAGTTGAAATATGCGAAAACGGTGAAAAAAGGTGTTACCGGGTGACTTTTGAGCCAACCAGGTGACAGCTGCCCAAACAGTGAATTGGTCACTGTTCGGGCAGCCCATGAACTGCCCTAGCACTATTGGGGCTGACCTGGGCAGCCCTCATGTGCATTGGGTAGTCGGTTCGGTAAAAAAACGCATTTTATGTCATTTTACAGAAAAATATTTTCGTAAAGGTTTCGCGATGTTTTCCTAACTATTTATGTCGTTATTTGATATCGAATAAATATGTTTAGGTGAAATATGAATGAATTATTCATATTAGATATTGAATAATTTATTCGGTAATTTAAAAAGTTTTAAAATTATGATTTCACCCGAACCGCGAGCTTCCGCTGCGCCCGCGCCAAAACCCCAACCGGACACACCTTTGCCAGATATAAGAACTTGTATAGACATTTGAAAACGATTATGAAAAAAGACAAGTTGTTGGAGTATTTGAAAGGGAAAAGACGGTTGGAAGCCGGAGATCTACCATAGGAATTCAACTACTAGCAGTATCAGAGCCAGAGAAACGCCCAACAATGACTTAGAGCAACACCGAGCAGCATCTCAGGAGGTGTAGAAGGGTTGGCTAATGTTTCCTGTGTAAAGGTAGACGTGTCCGAATAAGGACATGGGAAACAACAGAGATTAAAACGTCGGCTTGTAGAAAATGATGACTGAATGAGAGCCCTCAGATTTCAAGTGAACTACATCAACTCAGGAGCAGGACCAAACATTTACCCAACACCGATTTCATTCACAGATAGAGATATGGACATGCTGAGGTCGGTGTACTCGGATCCTCTAGTAATCAGATTACGCATAGTAGATACAATGATGTCCTGCGTGTTGGTAAACGGACGGAGCAATTCAAACATCATCTTTTGGGATGCATTCTGACGGATGGGGATATATCAAAGTTTCATATCACGCACTTTGAAACCAGTGCTAGTGTACGCTGTAGAGAGGGTAATTCTGGTCGAATTTCTGATTATCAATGTTACGTTCTTAGTGAATGTGATAATGGGTCGCAAATGGATCTATGCAGTAAAGGGTGTGGTATCAACCCTGCACCAAGTAGGGATGACAAGCAGATCTGGATCCGGCCCGGGTCCGGTTAATCCCGGATCCGCTAAAAAAATTTACGGATCCGGGTCTTGTTTTAGAGGACCCGCATCAAACCGGGTCCGGATACTTCCGGACCCGGGTACCCGGGACCCGGTATAATTAAAAAAAAACAGTGGGCAGTTGCGGAAAGGTAATGATATATTTATATCATTACCTTTATATATTCAGTTCTAGTTTTTTTATTTTTTTATTCTCAATATTTGATTTTTTGTTTGAGAAAAAAAAATTAATATCCAAAATTTTCAATTCCCGATTGTAAATTCCTGGACCTGATCCAAACTCAATATATTATTTCAGTTAAAATAGTAGATACCTAATAGTCTGAGAAATCAAAACGTAGTAACATATGCAAAAAATTTAAAAAAAAAAAAAGAAAAAAAAAATAAGCATGCCACTGTCTGCTAAGAATCTTGATGAAACTTGAAGTTCAAACTTAAGTATTTTTATGTGTTTTGTAATTTCCAATTCAAACTTGTTGTGAATTGTTAATGCATAGTATTGATATTGAATAGTGGAAGTGGAGCTTAAACAAAAAACAAAAAAAAACAGTGGGCATTTGCGGATCCCGGGTCCGCCGAATTGCTTGCGGATCCGGATCCGGACCCATACGGATCCGGGTCCGGATCCGGAAATTGCCATCCCTAGCACCAAGTAATGAGATGCGAGTCCCCGAACGGGCTATATACCATCGATATCAACGATGATCCCTCTCAGGCCAGCCGATGCTACAACATCAGTTTATGAAGAGTGCATAGGATGTCAGAGAGGGAGATACAAGGGCCCAACGAGACCAGAGGATCTGTAGAAGCTGACAAATAGCAATCAAATGACTACCTGCCAGCCTACCTAAAACACATAGAGGATGAGCCAGACAGGCCGGAAACTACCATCGAGAATCTGGAGGAGGTGATTTTGGATGAGGCATGGTCGAAAAAGAAGGTGCTTGTAGGAGCCTTACTGTCAGTAGAGGAAAATGATGAGATGGTCGAGATGTTAAGGAGGAACAAAAATGTGTTCATATGGACATAAAAATATGACAAGGGTAGACCCGACCCTGACATCACATTGTCTCAATATTGATCCGAAGTTCCCACCAGTTAAACAGAAGCAGGGGCGGTTCACCCCAGAGAGGAACATGATCATCAGTGAAAAGTGGATAAGCTATTGGAGGTAGGAGCCATAAAACTCTGCCAATACCCTGAATATGTATCTAATGTGGTTGTAGTGGCCAAAAAGAACGGAAAATGGAGAGTCTGCATTGACTTAACAACTTTAATAAGACCTACCTGAATGATAGCTACCATCTACCAAATATAGACCAGCTAGTAGACGCAATCATAGAGTATGAGAGAATAAGCTTATTGGATGCGTACTCGGGATACAATCAGATCTAGATGAATGAGAAAGACAGGATACACATCGACTTTCATCACCAAAAGATGGTTGTTCTACTATAAGGTGATGCCTTTTAGATTGAAAAACGCATGAGCCATTATCAGAGGTTGATCAACTAAATGTTCCAAAGCCTGATCGGACATACGGTAGCTTACATATATGATATGGTGAGATGCGGAAGAGTGCTTCGCTTTATTCAGGAGATACCAAGTGAAGCTTAACAGCCTGAAATGTGTATTCGGGGTATCAACGGGGCAGTTCCTAAGCCACATTGTGAGCATGAGGGGGATCGAGGCCAACCCGACTCAGTTCCAGACCATATTAGTGATTGAGGATCCTCAGACAGTCCGAGAGGTTCAGAGTCTAGAAGGAAAGATAGCAGCCTTGAGCCGATTTGTGTCCAAGATGTCTGATAAATGTAAGCATTTCTTCAACAACATCAAGCAATCAAAGACACTGTCGTGGGGAGAAGAACAGAGTCAGACCCTGAAAGAAATCAAGGCATATATGAGCAAAGCCCCTACACTTGCAGCACAAGCCGAAGGAGATGACTTGTATCTGTACCTAGCCGTGTCAGAAGTAGCCATGAGCGCAATGCTGGTCAAAGAAGAAAATAAGAAGCAACAACCCGTTTATTACACAAGTAAGATGATGTCAGACGCTGAAACTCGGTACAATATGATTGAGACGATGGTATTAGCTCTGGTGATAGCAAAGAAAAAACTATGACACTATTTCGAGTCTCATATTATAATTATGGTGACCAACTGTCTAATCAGACAGGTACTTTCAAAGTCGGATCTGTCAGGTAGACTCACCAAGTGGGCAATTGAGTCGGGGATATATGACATCTGATATGCGCCGAAGATATTAAGAAATGGGCAGACGGTAGCTGATTTCCTAGTCGAGACTCAAAGTTTCGAGCCTATTGAAAAGGACCAATTGACTCTATCCGAAGATGTTTTTCAATGAACCTTACACACCAACGGAACTGCGAATAGAAGAGAGGTTGGATTAAGAGTTGTGCTCGAATCAGACTCAAGAGTTCTCATTGAAGAATCTTTCAAGCTCTTTGATGCTTCCACCAACAACGAAGTAGAATACGAGGCTCTGATGCATGGGCTGAAGTTAGCTGCCATAATGGGAATAAAAATATTGAAGGTGAACCTCAACTCCAAGCTGGTGTCAGGACATCTGGATGGGAGGTTCGAGGTCAAGGACCCCAGAATGCTCGAGTATGTACGGAGGGTGAGGAAAACATTAGAGAAGTTTACAATGGTTGAGATACAACCATCAAAAGAGAACTGAATGCCAGAGCCGATGGTCTGGCAAAGAAGGTAGCATCAGGGAAACATCGAAGGGAAAACTGAGTATCAATACTCAAAATCGAAAGACTCAGAATATAAGACTCTGACGCAGTAGAGCCTCCAGCATCAAACCCGAAACCACCAAGCCGATGAAGCATAAAATATACTGATGATCGAAGAAAACAACAGTAGGTGGATGTACTGATGATTGAAGAAAACAACAGTAGCTGGATGAACCTAATCATAGACTACTTAGAAAATTGAACACAACCACAAGACAGAGGCGAAGCCCGAAGGTTTAGACTAAAGACAGTCAAGTACGTAATGAAAGAAAGGAATTGTTCAGAAGATCGTTCGATGGGCCAACCCTGTAGTCAGAGAGCAAGATCAGGAGTATGTGCTGCAGCAGGTACATGCAGGGGCATGTGGAAATCATACAAGCAGTAGAAGCTTAGCATGTTGAATCCTCACCGCCAGATATTACTGACCATACCTGATGGAGAGTGAAAAAAATTGCATGACGATGTGAGAAGTGCCAGAATTCCGTAGTCAGCCTCTGGGTAGAAGCTGAGCCACACACTAAGGTCACCCAAAACAACGTGATCGCTTTCATTTGGAAATACATAATATGCAGGTTCGGCATCCCTGAGCACTGATAATGGACAACGACACTCAGTTCAATAATCCCAGAGTCACCGACTAATGTGAATAGTATGGGATCAAAGTCCAGTTCTCCTCAGTATATTACCCGCAAGCTAATTGAATGGCAGAGGCTACAAAAAAAGTGATTATTAATAATCTCAAGCGCAACCTGGATGACAAGAAAGGAAATTGGCTGGATGAACTACTAACAATACTATGGGCGTAAAGAACCACACGAAAAGAGGCAACATGGGAAACACCATTCGCTCTGATTTATGGTTTGGAGGTTGCGATACCAACATAGGTTGGGTTTCCCACCTTAAGAACCCTAGTACCCGAGTATGAAAAAGAGAACCATGAACCACTGATAAGGAATTTGGACTTACTGGACGAAGTCAGAGAGTGTGCACAAATCCAAAGAGCGGCATGCCAACAGAGAACAAGGTCTTACTCCAACAAAAAAGTGAGGATCAGAAGATTTAAAGTGGGAGAGTGGGTGCTTCAGAAAATACCAGATGTCCAGTAATAAGGAAAGCTCAGAGAAGAACTATTTAAGTTCTGCGAGGACCTAAGTAAGAGAACATATAAGCTCCTGAATGCTAGAAATAGGAAGGCAATGCCTAGAACATGAAACACACAAATGCTTAGAAAATATTACAGGTAAGAATATTGTACTTCTTCAAGTTAAATGAAATATTACATGTAAGAATGCTGCTTATACCATGGACTTTACCATAAGCATAAAGAAGACTCTGATGTATAGTAGAAAACTCATCAAAGTATAAAGTTCCTACTTGTGATTGTAGGAAACGACTTTCCTTAGCGCGACGGAAGTTGCTTGTATGGGCACCGGCTCCGGTATGGATCCTTGAAATTTTCTTTGCCTTCTCCCTTTGTTGTAGTAGCCAAAACCAATCCTTTGATGTCCAACGCTTGGATCAACCACTCGATCTTCCGAATTAGGACTCGAAACCAACAAACCGAAGTGTGGGCTTCACTCATAAAGATTAAACTCTAAACAATCTAGAGAATTAAGATGTAACAATGGTGTTTGGCTTTTGGAATTTCAAACACTCTCACAACACTTGTGAATGCTTGAACTCTCTCTATTTTCTCTCTTTTGTACTTGTGTGAATGAATGCAAAATGTTAACATTCAAAGTGAGAGAAATGGTAGAGATTATATTCTCCTACACAAGCCAACTAACCTTATCATTAAGCATCTAATGCTTTCTTGCAATGGCCAACAAAAAAATTTGAATGCCATACCAAAGCATAAGAAATGATTAGCTAAAGACAATGACTTTTTCATTAAGCATCTAATGATTTCTTTCAATGGAAAACACATAAATGTGGAGGCTATACCAAAGCATAAAAATGGATTAGCTAATGACAAAACTATTAGGTGTATACATATCACCTAATAGACATAATAAGTTGGAGAGAATGGCAAGCCATATGGCTTTGTCTCCGAGGTAAATAAAAGTCACTATCTTAATAATGATTAAATTACTTTCAATTATGTTGTAGTAATTATCTCATAATTATTACTAACTTGATTATCTAATAATCAAGATTTGATTATCTCATAATCAAAGAATTCTAGAAAACATTAAGTTAAACTAATTTAACATAGTTTTCATTTGTGACAATAAATATTATTAATCTCATTAATAATATATAAATATAATGTGAGCATATTATTAGACAATCTAATTATATTAGGTTTTCTATAGTTAATCGAGCTAGCACGGGGACCAAATGGACCTACGGTTCCGAGCTTCAATAATTCCGAAATATTAATTAAACTCTTTAATCAAAAATTACAAATTATTAACTCCGCGTTATTCCACTAAAAACTTAAAGTTGAACTCTTGTTACCATAGATGGATAAAACAAATCGAACAACTTCGGTGTCCATCGATATAGTCATTACATATGGATATAGCCCTTCACGAATATCTCATAAATAGAGTCGGGTCAAAAGTCCGTTAAACCCCTCTAAATATTTTGTCTCTTAAGTACCATTGATTCTATAATGAACAGTAAACTCATAACAATTATGAATATAAAACTTTCTATTCGTAATAGAAAAATTGAGCGCTCAAATTGTTCAAGTCCCGAATCAACTCTTAAAATAGATATTTTCCTGCTTCTCGTAAGAATGAGTGAATTCCATATCTATGTAAAATGTTCCCAGCTACACACCAAACCATATCCCCAAAATACGTAGTTATTGGCAATGAATGCAATACCAACCTCACCATAGTAAACTAAAGGACATAACCTATCATGCAGGAGTTCGTAGTACACTCAGGATTAAGATCGAATCCATCTATGACCATCTATTAGATAAAATAAATTTCTCCGGTTAACGGATATTAAAAGAAATTCATATTTATCTGAGTCTAGTCCTATATGATCTCATCATACAAGGTGTCTCAATTCCCATGTCACTACATGAACGATCCCATATCAAGGTCGTCATACAAGTATAGAATGGACTGCAGCTATAGATAAACCACAAATAAAGTACCCTCTTTGTTTGCTCTCTATGGACTATTTAGATGACTAACTCCAGACTTAAATCCTCATGTGCATCAAACATATACTAAGTCTGAAGATACAAGAGTAATCAAGGTAAACAAGACAATTGGACAATATGCGATATAAATCAAACAACTTTGATAAAATGAATAATGTATTTATTATTATTACAATAATCAATTCCGTTTATAATACATGAAGCTCTAAGACATAAATCCCAACAGTGAGACCCTAAAAATGAAATGTCTATCAGGGTCTGACACGTCAAAGAAGACTCTGATGCATGGTAGAAAACCCATCAGAGTATAAAATTCTACTTGTCAGACCCTAAAAAGGAAATGCCTATCAGGGTCTGACGTGTCAAATAAGACTCTGATGTATGGTAGAAAAATCGTCAGGGTATAAAGTTCTATTTGTCAGACCCTAAAAATGAAATGCCTATCAAGGCCTTATGCATCAAAGAAGACTCTGATCCATGGTAGAAAACCCATCGGAGTATAAATTTCCTACTTGTCATACCCTAAAGAGGAATTATCTATCAAGGTCTGACATATCAAAGAAGACTCTGATGCATGGTAGAAAACCCATCAGAGTATAAAGTTCTACTTGTCAGACCCTAAAAAAGAAATACTCATCAGGATCTGACACGTCAAATAAGACTCTGATGTATGGTAGAAAAACTCATCATAGTATGTTTCGCATGTCAGACCCTAAATTGGGGACGCCTATCAGGATCCGACGCATAAAAAAAAAACTCTGATACATAGTATAAAAACCCATCAGAGCACCAAGCCGTCAGGTCCTAAAGAGAGAATTCCTAACGGGACCTAACAAGAAAAGAAGGCTTTGACACACGGGGATGAGCCCATCATAATATTAGAGTCTGACTATCAGAGTCTAGCAAGGCTCAAAATAAAGTAAGCAGGTGAAAAATAAATTAAAAACTCAAGATCATCACCAAACAAAGTACAATATATTATTTATATCTTAAGATGCAAATACATGTTGTGTAGAGCACATTTTATTACAACTTGCTAGTATAAAATACAAGTCCATCGGGGCACTAAATATAAGAAATAGAGGGCAGACTCATCTCCATTTCAGCGGATCTGATGTTGGGCATCCTCAAATTCTACAAAAGAGACTTGGCTTCGAAGCCTCTTTTTGGAGATCTGTTTATAAATCTCCCGAGCCTTCCCCATCCAGAAAGTAGCAGCTGAACGATAAGCCATCTGACGGTTAACAGCTTTTGCCTCATAATCCCAAAAGCACCAAAAGTACCACCCATTTCCACCGCCTCCCCCAGAGCCTGGATCGGACTCGGAATCAACAAATGAACTCCCCAAGTGATATACAACCGGTGACACCTATGACAAATCCATAACCTTTTGCGAAACACATGGGGGAGGAACTTCTCAAAATCTGCATAGCAGGCAGGGCCGAATAGGACATTGCATGCCATGACGTACCAACATCTGCGGTTAACTCTGGAACAAAAAACACAAGACCTCCCATGTAGTTAACTGACCAACTATTCCCAAGGCCTTCGACACGGGGGTAACCAAGCCCACCAGTTTTATGAGGCTGGCGTCCCGCCCCAGCCATGTACTCCAGCACTCTGCTATTAAAAATGATCTTCTGCATATGAGGATCCTGCTCCAACCTAATACATTCAGGGTGGCACACTAGAGTGTGTGCCAACCTTTTCAGGAATACAATGTCAGACCCTGGCATCCTGTTCACAGATATTACAAGAGAAGGATTTGAAAGAAAATATTTATTTTATTTATATGATAAAAGAGTACAAATTACACAGCAAAAAAATAGGGGCCTGAAAGCCAAATACATATTTAATACAACATGTTATTTCATAGTTCTTTGGCAGAATCAAGACCTGTTGAGGAAGTGGTTGCACTCTAAAAAACGATGGAGATTGGCGGCTCAGAGGAATAGGGCTCAGAAATGGGAACTTGTTGACCCAGAGGGAGCATGGGGACCTTCAAACTCTAGAAGGGCAGAGACAACCTCCGAAGCAGTCGTGGGCAAGAGAGCCTCCAAAAAAAGATCATGCTGCATCTCCGGAGATTAAATTTTTCTTGGCTTCATCACCCAAGTCATCCAAAAAATTGATCACGAGGCCTTGACTTTGAATGTGGTGATCTGGATCGTAGTCCTGATCCGTGACCCCAGCACCCATGTTGCACTCATTGGGACTTCCCCTAGAGGCTCGATCAGCAGGGTTCCTGACGCGATCCTCTCAACCCAGACAGAAACACTTGGTATTATTCATCTGACTGATGACGTTGTACTGAGCATGAGATTGGGATAGAAGGAGCTCGAGCCGTCCTGACGGTGATCATCAACATTCTGCAGCTGCCCTTCAACTTGGAGGCCTCCACACTCAGAGCAACATGCCTCTGGAGGAACTCACTTCGCTACTTCCGGGATACCTCCAGGTCATGCAAGAAGAGCAACATATAATGAGTTGAAAACAGTTAGAAACAAAATGATGCCAAAATCCCCAGAACGGAGGACCTTACCTGCTGAACCTTGGAAACCTTAGCACAAAGCTCCCATTTCTCACGAGCAGCCATGGCTAAATCCGCACGTAGCTCTTGATTTTCAACCTCCCTCTAAACCAGTCTCTCCTCAAGATTCGACTGAGTAACAACCAAAGTAGACACGTCATTTTTGTGAGCTTCAGCATCTCAACTCCACCCTAAGAGACTCCACCACCTCCAAAGCTTGTTTATTTTGTGCCTCATGAAGACAAGCCTCTGACATCTGGAGTAGTTGGGCTACACAAATGACATTCATTCTATTGAACTGAAAAATCCCGCTGCTGATGACATGATCTTGAAGCAAGGAAAGCATAACATGTTATGCAGAGGGGGAGGCGACAATGGAATGTACGGAGCCCAGCAAATTCTGAAACTCCATAATATCAAAAGAGGAGTTTGGAAGCTCAAATAATTGTTGTACAAGACTTACAGAAGCCCAGGAGCAGGCTGTAGAAGAGGCAATACATAAGCCAGAAACGATGCAGAAGGAGCCGAAGAAGACCCCGGAGCAAGAACGAGTGACTTAGAAACTAAAGAAGAGGAACTTGAGGTATGAGGCAGAAATGCAGACACAGATGGATCAGAGCCAATTTGAACGGCGACCACAACAGACCCTGACCCACAGCTGCAAAACTTGACCACATCTCAGCCTCTAAGGAGCGTACCATCTCCCTCCAACCTTCCGTTTCTTGGGACGACGTTGGAGCTGACACTTCTCTTCCTCATCGGGAGTTGGAGATCTATGATGGAATGGAACAAGAATCTCGACCAAGGAGAAAGAGGTGCACAGATCTTTTCTCTTGGACTTGACCCTGGCTGGGGGAGACGAGGCACTAAAGATGAGTTTGACTGATACAGAGGAAGCATTATTAGGTTTTTGTAATATAACGAGAGCAACATGAGGAGATTGTTGTAAAGGCTTTGCCGTAGCAGCATCAGTCTTGATCTTTGAAATGAGGATATGATTATCAGGGGTACCCTCCGAGGTAGCAGCCAGCATATCAAAAACCAAATTTTCAGGCTTGTAAGGAAATTTCAGGCTGGCCCTTTCACATAAGGATCCCTACTACATTCAGCACCTGACTTCATCCCTTGGAGCTTCTTTAGGTTCGCCCAGTCCTAGTCATCAAGAGGAATGATTTTGGATGTCGCACTCGATTCAGGGGGAGGAAGGTTCAAGCCTCTGAAATGCACATGCTTATCCCAAACACTTCTTCAAAGTAAGCCTTATATTGGACGATCACCCCTGGTCATTCTCTCGAAACAGAGACGAAGAGTCACCGACATTTAAGGGAGAAAAATAAGGTCGCAACGCATCAGGGCCTAGAGGCTATCCTTGTTCACCACTCTATGGATGTGAAGCGCCTCATTCCCCTTTCAGGACCAAAAACCTGTGTAATAACTTGACCCTCTCTTTGGACAGCTCATTGCAATGGGGAATGTATACATAATCAGAAGCTAAAAAGAGAAGAAACATGTCAGACCCTACAATCTACCAAAAAGGCGTGAACTTTATATTCAAAAATAGGAGCTGGTAAAATACCTTGGTTCATCGACAATCATAGAGGAAAGATGGCACGGTCGACGACGACGGTCTGCCAGTTGCCGATCACCATTAACAGACCTTTGGATGACCAATATTTTTCCGAACTAGGCAAACCCGTGAACATGATGGTTGACTTTTGAGGAGCAAAAATATATCTATCCATGCCACCGGCGGACCTCGCCTTGGTTAGGGAGAAGATGTAGAAGAATTCATGAATCGTGAGACATGATTCGTTGACCAAGGAGATGACAATGAAACCTATGACGCATCTAAGGTCGTTGGAGGTTAACTGCGTCAGATGTAGGTTACAGAGCACACAAATGTAATGAAGTATGGGGTGAAAGAGGAACCAAAAGATCCAGAGATGATACTCCCCCAGAGCAATGCCACCATGAGGGACAATAGCGGGGTTGGTCTCCCAAAGAGATGCACTGTTAGGGAGGGGCTGCAAGTTAGACGTCTTGAGGAACATCAGTGTCTTCCCTCAGGCGTTGAATCTTGTCGTCAGAAGAAACTGAAGAAGCCATGATAACAGGAGAGTTGGGAGCTTGGATTTGGAAGAGAGAGTATTGAGAAAAAATGGTTTCGTAAGAGGAGGGAGCACAAGAGTTCGAGATTTGAAACTTTGAAACAATGAAATTGACAAGTACTGTCAAATCGGTATTTAAGGGATGAGACCGTTGAGTTCCCAAGGAGATAAAGAAGAAGCCCATATCACCCAAAAAGCCCACTAGAGGCCCAACTTTGAATTTGTTTGTTCCAACCATTTCTCTAAAATGATGCGATCAAAGGGAAGAAATGTTTGGGGAAATATCAGGCGGATGACACGTGGCCAGACACATTTCAAAGGGGATCCATATCCCTTGTCAGGGCCCGTTAATAGAACCTATCACTGGAGTTTGAGGGCATAACCTACCATCAGAGTCTGAGGGCAGAATCTATCATTATAATATGAAGTCAGGACCTTCGTCAGAGTCCGAATTTGGAGCTACTCGATAGGAGCTCCATCTCAGGCTTGGTTCCAACAAAGGCAAGCAAAGATCGTGTGAAGATTGAGCCTGAGATATCAGCTCCTTAATGACATGAATCTACTGAATAAGGAATGAGACAACCAATTAATTACTTTGCGTTTCTTTAAGCTGGACAATCATCTAAAATAGGGAAGTTCCGAGATTCTAGAGATTGGGTCAGTTAATGGGAAACATGAATGAAATGTAACAGCTGTCAGTTTATTTTTCTTGTAATGAGATGTTATAAATAGTGCAAAAAACCTTAAAGCAAAAGATCGACCTTTTGTTTATCAAGTAGTAATAGAGAACTCTTGGCATATCTCTTTATTTAATTTAATTTTATTGTTTGTGAGATTAATTGCATAAACAATCTTATTGTAAGCTTATTCTCACTAGTGTATAAGAATAGCAACAGGTTGGCTCGGATTTTGCCAAGCACTGCCCGACCCCAGATTATGTCAGGCCAGGCCAGGCCAGGCCGGGTCTAGTGGGGTCGGACTTTTTACAATAATATTTAATTTTCAAAATAAAATAATTATTTTTTTAATTTTTTTTAAAAATGAAAAAAAGATGTCAATATTTCTAATATTTTTTATATTGTACCTTAAAAATTTAGTTATATATAAATATATTTATAATTAAAAATTAATTTATATAATACATAAATATTTATTTGCCTATAAAATTGGGCACGGGTCTGGACTCGTGCTTTTTTACCTAAGCGTGGTCCCGACCCGGAAATTAAAATTTTATCCTCAAAACCCGATTAAAGTGTGACTAATATTAATCATAAATTATGTACTATACGTTAGAATTATTTTTTAATAGGATAATATGAATATTTTTAATCACCATTCTCTTATTACATATGGTATTTTAATTAATATACGCATGATTGCCATTGAATATTAAAGTTTTGAAAAGGGTTCACGCCATTACTGTTCACACAAACCCAGAAAGAGAGAGAGAGATGGAGAGTGGGAAGAGAGAAGAAGAAGCTGGGCCATCAAGAGGTGTTGATGCTGAAGAGAAGCAAGATAAGGAAAGAGAAATGAAGACTGAGAAGCCACTGACACTAAGTGAAGTGCTTTTAGATGATGATGATGATGAGGATGGTGGAGTAGTTGTTGCAGGTTTTAATCCAGGCCCATTGGTTTCTCTCAAGGAACAGATTGAGAAAGACAAGGTTGGTTGGGTTTTTTTTATTTTTTATTTTTCCCTGTATTCTTAAAGCTTCTGATTTTGTGTTAGTCGGTTCTTTGAAAAAAAAAATTTGGGGTTTCATTGGTCTGTTTGATATCTCAGAAAATGTAGGAAAACATTTGGGAATTAGATTCGGTTATGAGTTGGGCTTTATATTTATATCTAACAGAATCTTAACTGTGGTTCATGAGTTGTTATTAAAGTAAGCATGATAGAATATTATTCAGTTGATACAAATTCAAAAAATTGAGCCTTCTGTCAACTCTACTATTTTTTTAATTTTTTTTTTAATATATTTTTTGCTTTCAATCCCTCAGAAAACAAACTAGATATTGCAAAACACGTTTTTGTCTTGTAGGATGATGATAGCTTAAGGAGATGGAAGGAGAAGCTGCTCGGTTGTGTTGAAGGAGATTTATACGGTTTGTCTTATGGGGTTCTCTATTTTTTTCCCTTTCAACTCTTTATGTTACCTTTGTTTATTTTCTGTGTTTTTATTTAGGCCAAATGGAGCCTGAAGTCAAATTCCATTCCATTGGAATTATATCTGATGACTTTGGGGAAATTAATACTCCCTTGTCCATCGTTGAAAATCAGAATGGTGGTGTCCTTTTTACTCTCAAGGAGGGATCTCAGTTTCAGCTTAAGTTAACATTCAATGTTATGCACAACATTGTTTCTGGCCTTACTTACTCCAACACAGTGTGGAAGGCAGGACTCCAAGGTGCCGAAAACTTTTCCCTTTGCTTCTATGCTTTTAGATCAACGTCTGTGACGTAATAATTGTGCCTTAGGTTGTGGAAAGCTCTCAGGTTTGTATTGAAACTTGAAAATGGACGGAATAAATTGACCATAGATATCTGGGCTACTGAGTTTTGGAATCTATGGCAGGATGCAGGAGCTATGTCGCAGCAGTTCTATTTTTGTTTTCAATGTAAAACTTCATTTTTGTTGCATTCATATATCATAGCGAACAACTTCATTTACATAAAAGGATGGTCAGTATTAATAGCGATGAAATGATAGGCTGTTTGATCATGGAACATATTTATCTTTCTTTGCGGCAAAACCTTCACCATCCGTCCCATGGGAGGTTGATTTGGCTTGTCCCTATAGTTCAAAATGGTTATTTTGTTTGTTTTGTGGTTCTCAATATTGTGAAATGGACGGATGGTGAAGGTTTTGCAGCTAATCCTCATTTTTCCCTTTTTAAAAGTGTAGGATTTAGTGATTTACTTCTCTTCCATAGTCTGTACTGTGATTCTCAATATTGTGAAATGGATGGATGGTGAAGGTTTTGCAGCCAAGCCACACTTATCCCTCCTTAAAATTTTAGGATTTAATTCTCTTACATAATCTGTAGTTTTTCTTATTATCTTCTGTAAATAATATTTCATTTTCATTCTTCTTGGTCATCAGTCGATCAAAGCAAAGGGATGTTGGGCACTTTTGCTCCTCAGCGGGAACCATATGTGCATATTTTAGAGGAGGAGACAACTCCATCGGGTGCGCTAGCTCGAGGTATTTATTCAGCAAAGCTTAAGGTGAGTCCTAGTGCATGCTTGCCATTGTTCAGCACCCTTATGCTTAAAATAAAGATCATAATATTTATTTATACAATCTAGTAAATAATACTCGACTGATTTCATACTTGGTTGCTGCTTCATACAGTTTGAAGATGATGACAGAAGATGTCACATAGAACTCAAATATTCATTCGAAATCAAGAAGAGCAGATAAGAGTAATATTCCTCTTGTAACAGTGTTTCGCAATATCTTTCTCTGTTATTTCTATTATCCGAACTGCACATTTTCTGAAACTAGATCTTCTTTTATTAATTCATGGCTTTGAATCACATCTCTTGTTAACAAGTAATACTCTTGCATAGCTCTTGTTCATTGGCTACAAGTAAATTTGAACACAAGCATAAATATATCCCCAGAATACATTTACGAACATTTTCAGCTCCAATTAGGATCGCTCAGGAAAATCAGAATAAGTGTATTTTGAGCTCATGACCTTATGTGATAAATGAATCTACTTTTGCTTGTAAAACACTCAAGAGAATCAGGCGATGCCCGTAAAAATTTAGCTAGAGTTGGACATGTCCACCTGATAAGTTGAAGTTGGATGACGGAGGAAGTAGATATATCCAAATACTAACTCTAGCTGATTCTGAGGCTTTGGAGAGAGTAGAGACAAATCCTAGTTGTGTTTAGCATACAAGATATGACTTCATTTTACAAGAGGATCCCCAATGCACAGTCGCCACCACTCACCGCAACAATTAGCAACAATGTGGATGTTCGATTCACGTGGAGCAACGAAGATGAAAACTTATACAAATTATCTGTCCATGAAGGATGCTGAGACAGAACGATACATTCATAGTTCAGTTGCATTTCGTATATAGAATCATATATCATTAGAAAGAAATGACTGATTCTGATTAGCATCATAAGCTTATCAAGAATGATAATATCATAAATGACGATGGACCTTGAGCATCAACAATAAGGGGATTGTGGTGTTTATGGTTTTAGCTTCCAACTCTTACCAAGAACAAGTGAAAATGGTTTTCTACAATGATGCATCGCGATGTAGGACAAGCAGAACCAGACAAATATTGTGCGGAATGCAGTTAGAAGATCAACTAACTATATCCTCATAATAAATGCAAGACCTATTGCTCATGCAATTTGGGATCCTCATTTTGGTCAACCGGCCGTACCTCATAATAAATGTAGCAAGGATGTGAGAATTGTTTGGATAAAAAACCAAACAGTCCTAAGAAATGAATTCAAAATTATAAGTGCACGTCAACGATTATACTTGGAGCAACTTTTATCTGAAGGAGCTGATAAAAAACTGCTAGGAAAACGTGTGATTGTCTGTATAAGAAAACAAAATAATTATGAAAAATTACTTTTTATCTCAAGAGAAGGTGGCACTGCAGTTAAACGACACAGCAAATCTTGTACCGCACATTTGCCCATATTTCCTAGTTTTTCTCTCATGATTTAAGCTCAATTGCTACTACATATTGTACTTGGATAAAGAAGAAGAAACGACACATACCTTCTAGTTTACACATAATGCGAGAGTAGATAGGTTGGTGAATTCTTTATCCTACAGCTCTGTCCTAGGTGAACATCCCCAAAGCTATACCTGCAGCATCACACGTCAGATATGTTCCTTTCACTTAAAGAAAGGTAGGGAGAGGAAAAAGGTGTTCAGTAAGAACTAAGAACAGATGATAAAAAGCTCATAACCTGTATTCGCAGTATTCAGGCCATGCGCATCGAGCTTTCCCATAATCCCAATAACAGTCCTCATCCCTCAGAGGTCCACGCTTAGCTATTAAACTAATTATCAGTAAACAAAACTGAAGATTCCAAGAAGAGAAGTAAGAATATGAAGCAAGATTCACCTTTACTAACAAATTTTGATGGTGCATCAGGACGAGTCTCATGCCACATCTGGAGCCACAATTCCCGCATTAGAACTGAGGATCTGACAATGTTCCTGTGATTTGCTACAGAAAGATTTTGTCAGATTGATGCATGAAGCTCATACTAGAAATGATGGCCCAACGCACGAGGCTTCCCACACCGTGGGCTCTAGGGATGATTCAATAGAGATAATCAATCACTTTTCCAAATATGAAGCCAATGAATTCATGCAGCCAGGAATCTTCTAAAGAACACTACTTTTGCAACCTTAACAACTTACATAGCACTAAAACTCATATGCATAACATGATTTTCCCTATCTTTCATAAAAGTGAAAAGGATAAAAGACAAACTTTTCAATCTATTCTTTATCCTTTCTTTTTCCTCTTTGATGACGCATGCTTTCCGATCCAAAAAATCCACTATAAATGCAAGTTTCATTTCCAAAAGTAAGTTTACAGTGAAGAAATTTCCCCCAACCATTCAAAATTTATAGAGCATAGTAGAAATCTTGTAGAAGTAAAATACTTGAAATTATCCAAATCTATGAGAGCCAGGCAGTTAGATGGATTTAGTTGTCATGATTGACTGCATATTGCTCCAATGAGACTAGCCATTGCAATTAGTTTTAAGTTCTGGAGAAAATCAAAGCATCAGTGTCTACACAATTCAGGGACGTTATTACCTTTATCAAGCTCCCAAACAGCTGTCTTCCTTCCAGGAATACTTTCAGAATCTTCATAATAGGTTATGTACTTGACCCTTGGTGACCTTGTCATGTTGGGAATTATGTCTGCTTCGTGATGATGTTCTACATTCAATTCTACTTGAACATCAGATCCATCGTGCTCAGACTGCAATTTCCAGAAGGGATGAATAAAACTCATAAATATATCAGCTTTATGTTCAAAAGCAATGTTTCACTTTTCTATCACACAGCAAGAGAGAACGCAAACATGCTGAAATAATTGCCGAAAGGACAAAAAAAGGAGCACTATGCATCCACATGCACCGATACACACACATAATTTATTTGCTGCACCGATTACAAATACCTGAGGAGCTCTTGTTATGTTCACTTTGGGCCCAAGCCAGTTTTTGCACCAAGAGAGAGAATGGTATGGTACCTGTAACAGAGATACCTTGCTGAAGCTAAATGGAACATATGCAGTTTGGAAAAGCTAATCATAATACAGAAGCCCAGATATAGTGAGTTTTACAATTGAAAGCACAATCACAAGTAAAATGTCTTCAGCTCACCGTCTCATCCCCACTGGTTATTCCTGGATTTCCTTCAACCAAGTTCCCCGACCTGCCAAAGTAATACAAAGATATATATGTAACAAGCTTACACAGAGGCTAAATCATTCTAGTATCTTACATAGAGGCAACCTTCTTCTCGACGTTTCTATGCATTCTTGTACAATATGTCTATTTCTATGCTGTCTAATTTGATTCAATCCAGTATGGAAGCAACACTTACCTTGAGAAGAGAGATCCTTCAAGCTCATAAATGACATCTGTCATGATCCAATTATCAGGGTAAGGCTTGCCACTGGGTGCAAAATAGTATCCCACCTGTTTTATCATAGTGAAGATGACAACTTTATTCACCACAAGGTTATGAGCTAAACAAAAAAAGGGCACTGATAAACCTCCCAGGAAAATATTAAACACGATGACAAACAACAGAGCAGCTAGTAAAACTGCAATCAAGACAAATCCAATAAGCAGATCTATTTGGTCAATGAAATCTTACCTCGGTCTTTAAGTCTTTTCCATAGATGCAAAAAATATTTTTTATAGGTGGTCTGTCCCATGGAGTGAGCGGATTCAGAACAGGATCACCACGATAGGCCCTGAAAAATAAAGCATTGTGAACACAGGCATGTTGAAAAGCACAAATAAACAAAACATTTGTGTTTAACAAATATAGTACCAGAAATGGTTGACAAGTTTTCAATATAGAACTAAATCACCAAATAATTTGTAATGGTTTCTTTCTTTCTGTCCCCCTTTGGATGGCATTATATAGACACTTGAGTACAACCACTTCAAAGTTGTGAAAAGCTCCTATTTGACAACTTATTTACTAATCAGCCCCACAGATACATCAATTTGGGAAGCCAAATTGCCAAAAACAACTCAGACCCTTGATAATGAGCTTCTTCTAAAACAAAATACAAATTTGTCTTAAGTTGCAGAAAATACACCTAACTTTACAGAACAACATGTGTGATTCAGAGGTTACCACTTAAGCATATACATCCCGAGAAGATTCAGAGGATAGGACTCTAAGGGTTTTTACTAATGATTATTATCCCCTTCAAAAACTTCCAAAAAAATCCAATGGTACATTGATTTTGTCTCCTTGACAGTGTCTACAAAAATGATTGATATGGGAATAAATGCAAGTGCCAATCACTGCATAGATGCCTGGTGTCTGACATAACAACCTTAGATATGTAACAATAATATGGAAAATAGCATGAACTTTGTGTTGCTTTAGCAAAAAGTAATAAAATTTAGAAGTTAAATATGTTGTTTCAAAGGTATGTGGATACTAAGACTACGAGGACAGTTACAAGGAAGAGTTCTCATATTTGAAATCCTCTGTCATACACTACATACAAAGAGCTTCATTGACTATAATTGATAAAATACTCACTTATCTAATAGGTGAAGGAGCCTCTTGCTTTCTGGATCATAATCTTCAATTGACCTGAAAAAGGTTCCATCTGATATTTCACGAGCAGAGAAGGATAACGGAGTAGGGAGTCCACATTCCATGCTGGACAAGTTGGTCTGAGCTACTTCTGAGACTGATGGATAAGCATCAAATCCTGCCAGTAAAAGAGGTGACAAAGTGGATAAGCATAATGACAAATGTCCCCCAAAAGTACATGAGTCTAGAGTCTTACCCCGCATTGAAGGAATTTCAATATTGATTAAATTTGTTGGCCACCCAGAATAGTTGGACAGAAATTCTCGTTCATCACACTGATGTAGATTACCCTTCCTTGTACCCCCAGAAAAATGCTTCGAGTACATATTATCAGTTCTACAATACTTTGAAAATGGCAACATCCATAATGAAGAACCAAAAGAACCGAACATCAATCGAGCTGTTCCCTGATACCTTGCAAAATAAATATTATGCACATGTTAACAGCAACCAAATCCAATAGTATAAGGTCATGATAATACACATCCCGCCTGCAGCTTTGGAAAAAATAGCAAATATCAAAAAAACCAAAACCAATTATATTACATAACTGTAAAATACCCTGGTTAATTCAAATTCCAATAGTTTGATGTTTCACAGAACTGATGGTCAATATACAGATTGTCAGTAGCTTTTGTGGGGTTCTTGCAGAGCACTGGATCAGGCAAATTATGATTTATAGACTGCAAAGATATTGCAGCCACTCAATCAACAAGGGACAATTCTACTGCACACCACACCCAGCCATGCAAGTTATGTCACTATGCGACAACAATAGACTGATTCCTATATTGGTGCATCTTAAACTAGAAATTGGAGTGAGTAGCTTAATTTTGAAATATATGATGCAACCAGAAAGCAAAGGAGAAAGTAGAAGTTAATTACTCAAAAAAAAAAAGGAGCAAAACCAAATTACCAGTCACAGAAGTTAAAAATAATAGAGTCAAGACTCAAGAGTGATACCCAACAAAGAGAAGTAGATGCAAAGGTTACAAATAAAGATGGAAAAAGGGAAAAAAAAACCTCAGAAACAGGAATGCCAAATGTGACACCAGAAAGAGTTGCTTTAACTGTTTCAGTTGCACCAAGAAAAGGAGATCCTGCAATAAAGCAGACCAAATATTGCCAAATAAAGAGAATATATCATCATTCAAAGTAACTCTGTCTAGTGGGCAATAGTTTAAATGCAAACTGATCTTACCTAAAGCAAAATAGGCATGAATGTGTTCATCCAGCCATTGGATATACAGTTTTGGGGGAATTTCTAGCTTAAGCCACTCCAGAAAGTAACGAAACACATTATTACCCAGTGAATGAGCAAGTACTAAAGAGGGGCCACCACGAAGTTTCAGGGAAGTTTCAAATGTTAACCTGCAACAACAGTTAAAAGAAATATTTGCAAAAGAAACAGGTAACTACTTCAATCACAAGGTCATCAGTTGATTACATCAAAATCTTGTCTATTTCAACTATTTTTATCATTAATTTCACATTCACATTTTCCACCTCAATCCCAGAAAGTGCTTTAGGAGACTAACAAAGTATGCTATAACAAATAGGCAAATATACAGATCCATATAAGTGGATGACAAATATTAACAATAGTACACAATAAAGATATTTAAGAAGGAAAATACAAACTTTAGCTTGTGAAAATAGAGGTCTCTCTCCTCGAGCTTTGCGGGTGACAATCTCCAATCATATGGAGCAGCAATGATTGAATTGGCCTCTATACCAAACTCAACGCACCACTTAACCCATTCTTTCCACACTGAAGACAGCGGACCTGCACCATAAGGCAAGTTTTAATTTAAGCATAACAGAACACGAAAAGCAAACAAAAAGAAAAGAAGGACTATATAAGAAACATCAAGCTGAAAAGAAGCAAATAAAAAAAGAAATAAAAAGCATGAATAATATAAAAGAGTCACCTGTTATATAACCAGGATCGAGTTCTGTAATAGCAGAAAGACCACTATCAGGCCGAGACTTACATTCAGGATGATCTGTTTGGTTGTAAGGATCTAGTATCATGCACTTAAGCCAACAGTTCACAGCAGAAAGAAGCTGCATTCACAATCCAAAACATCATCAACTCTTTTACCAATAGAACATTAAAAAGTAATTTTACACAAAACTGTTCAACTGAAAGTGCTTTCTTATTACGAAGAATAAAATCTTGTGAAGAAAGAATTCTTGCTCCTAAAAAGGGCAAAAAAAAAAAAGAAAGAAAGAAACTGATTGGTTTAGCTGACGAGACGAGGATCCAAATTACTGAATAATGACGTCATTTCCGTACATAAACTAACAGGACATGAAACGAACAAATTAAAGCAGTAAATGAGAAGAATCATTTGATCGATACAATTAAAAAATAAAAAATAAAAAGGTAAAATCAGAGAAGCTTTACTTTGGTGGTGTCGAGCCAGACGAGGTCGAGAGGATTGAAATCGAGAGGAGAGTACGGACAGTCAAGGATTGACCATGCTCTTAGCTGGGTCGACGCGAAGCCTGGGATTATGATTCCGGACAACTTGGAGTAGTCTCCGCCATTGGCCGACGTTTCACGAAGAGCTCCGAGGAGAACCAGGAGGACGATAACGAAACGACGCGTCGGTACTACTAACATTTTGCCGCGTTTTGAGAGAGAGAGAGAATCAGCGTCGTCGGTTTTTTGGTTTTTCGGTTGTTTGTAATAAATTGGTGGTGGTAGGAGTTCGCTGCATTTCCGAGACATGGGGGAATTATATTATTTCCTTATATTCATTCGCCTTACCCCCTTTGTTCGTTGGGCAATGCCAATGGATTCAAAATATATCAGTACCGTGCTGCTTACGACCTACCAAGAACGACGCCGTTTAGCACTTTGCTTTTTCTTTTTTGTTTCTCCTTCTGAAATCAATCGATCTATTTTCACACTTTTAAATATTAAATCTTTTTTTTATTATTATTATTATTTTTTTAATGTTTTTAGACATATTTTCCATATAAATTTTCACGTCTTATCACTTATCAGCGGTGGTGGAGTGAGACAATTTAAAGCAGTGAGCAAGTTTTAATTTACCTAAATAATTTTATATTAGATATATATATTTTGTATTATATTCAAAGTCCGTGAGGGATAAATCACAAATTTTATCAAGGACAAATAAAAAATTAGGTTAAAATGATTTTTTTTTTAAAATAAAATAGGTCCAATGGATGCAGTTGGGCACTTCATGGGGTGCTTATCGCAATCACAATTATATTTGATTAAGTAATTTAATGTATAACTTTACCATCATATTTTTCACATCTTATCACAATCACAAGCATGTGTAAAATTTTATGAATAGATTTACAAACGGGATTGTATGCTCCTCCCATTTTTGAATGAGTAATGTAGAATACTATATCGGTTTCTAGTGAAATCAAAACATATCTTAAATTAATTCTTAAATTTTAAAAATCGAAACCAACCATATATAATAGAGTATCCTATTTAATCGATTTTAATTCGGTTCCAATCCATTTTATGATACCATATTCTTGCATGACAAATAATGACACTATCTATTAAGAACATCAGCCAATGCTTCAACAACAACAAATAGAAACAACAGTTACTTCATCATTTAATTCTGAGTTTTTCATAGGTCGTAGAGCTTGATAATTTTGACGACAATTAAAGTTCAAATTCATATAATCATCTCTCACACATATACAACTCAAAAGAATATTGTAACTCACTAAAATGGAAAGTTATCCACGATCCTACTCTTAGTGATGTGATTCAGAGTATAAGATTTGGATTTTATTCAAGATTCAAAGTTTCAAAATTTAAAAATTTAAAAAAACTTAATATTTATAAAAAAAAAAAAAAAAATTGTTTTGATCGAATTTAAGAGAATATTAAGTTCAAGATTCAAAGCCAAGATAATACCGAGATCCAATCCTAAACAATTCAAGCTTTTCAAGAAGAGGCTTCCAAGAATTGGGCTAAAAAAGTTTAAGATTCTCAATAGAAGGCCATATAAGCAATAACGGTGAGATTTGCGCAGTTCTTATATGTTTATTATAATTTTCTCAAACGATATCCGATTTTGGTGATTCAAGTTGCGTTAAAAAGAGAACTCAAAGATCTACAACTTTTTAGTTTACATCAAAGACACATTCAAACTCCTTCATGGTCAAAAATTGACCGCAATAAATCCTTATAGTTTTTATGTTTTATGTTTAATTTATGTTTTAGTATCATGGACTAAACTTTAATGTTAATTTAAACCCCATGTGCGAAATTTAAGTCTTATTTAACTTAGGATTTAGTTTTATTAGTTCAATTTAGATTTCTTAAGTATTTTAGTTTAATTAACTTTCTTTATTTAAGTTAATTTAGTAATTTACAGTGGGTCTATTTAAATGTGCTTTTAACTTGTAATTGTGATAGAGAATTGTTAATAAAGAATATAAATTGGCGTTTAACACCCAAGTGTGTGTGAGAGTGGATTATCTATTGGTTCTTTATTGAACCCTTATAGAGACTTATCAAATATTGGCGATCTTTGTGGCGTCTATAAACAACTAGCAAAATTTAAACAAGAAACAAAGAAAGGTTTTCAAGAGCAGGATTCTTGGGGTTGGACTTGATCTTGGGAGGGTTTTGTTCCTTCATAAAATATTGACATAAGGTTCTTGAGATTACGTACAAACACAAGACTTCCGAATTATCAATTCTAGGAAGATTGCGTTAGTTGGTATCATAGAGTCAAAAAAAAAGGGAAGAAAAAGAAAAAGAAAATTCAAGAACGTGCAAAAGTGGGATTAAGAAAACCAATAAAGAGGATTATGATCTATTGCTTGTACAATAGGGTTACCTTAACACTATTATGTGTCTTTGCATTCTAGTATTAGATTTTCTTGATTGCTTTTACGTCTATTTTTTTTTCATTAAATTCATTTGCTTGAAACCTTATTTACATCGAATTCTTGTCGAACTTGCTTGCTTGAGGTTTACATTGGGTCGTCTCTCTGGTTGGTCCATAGTTCTTCACTGAACTTGAGATTGTTGAGCTTTTGAGATGACAAATGATAAATTGAGATTGGATGCCAAATTTGAGGTATTGGATAAGAAGACCACTTAGATGATATAAAAATTGAAATACACCATGGAGAGGTTGACTAGAGTAAAAAAGTATTTAAGCTAACAGTACACAACCTATTCCACCACATACCGTGTCTCGATAGCATGTTTTTGGGGTTTTCTCAAGGCACGAAGGAAGCGTTGTTCGGACGAAATTATAACTTTAAAAACTTTTAAAGTTACCGAATAAATTATTCAATATTCAATATGAATAATTCATTCATATTTCACCTAAACATATTATACTTGTTATCAAATAATAATATAAATAATTTAGAAAACATCGCGAAACTTTTATGGAAACGTTTTTCCGCAAAATGGCATAAAACTCGTTTTTTGCCCGAACCGACCAACCAATACATATAGGGGCTGCCCATGTCAGCACCAATAGTACTTGGGTAGTTCATGGGCTGCCCAAACAGTTACCAATTCGCTGTTTGTACCGCCGTTATTCGGTAAGCCCGAAACTCACCTGGTAACGCCATTTTTAACTATTTTCGTATATTTTCACTCCGAAACACTTTCCGGCAATTATTCCAATGCCCAATGCCCAATATACATTTAATACATTTAAATAACATATTTTTAATCACCAAAATTCCAGAATTCCAGATCTGATCTGGGTGCCCAAAATATCATTTTTCATGCTTTAAATCCAATTTTCTCAACATTAATCATATTAATATTTACACCAATCAAAGCCACCACCAATGAAGAACTCAAGAACAATTTCAGGCATCACAATAGTGTTAATAACACTCTAGAATAGCAATAAGTCATCGTATGATAAAATTGAACTAATATTATACTAATATTATTCAATCTAACTTCACACATACAGCTAGCCTCCAAATTTATCCTCCAAATCAAAAAGCCCCAAAATTTAATAAAGAAATAAACCCTAGAATAATTCTAGATACTCAAGAACAAGAAACAAAATTTCTAAGCTTAAGAATATTAAAGATTACTTCAAAATCTCCTAATTTCCTTAAGCTTTCTCTTGATTTCATCACTTTCTCTCAAGTTTCTTCAAGAAAAATTTGGGAGCTTTTCCATTGAGAGGATTTCAACCATGGAGTTGTAATGAAAAAGAAAACAAAATTTTTCACTTTAAATAATAGGGCTTGAATGAAATTGGGGTATTTTGGTCATTTTGGTTGATTTAATCTAATTAAATATTAAGCTTTAAGTTACTTGTTCAATTTGAATACTCCAAGCTTAAAAGTCATGCCATTTGTTACCATAAAAAAATTAACACATGTAATAACAATTATTACAAATGAATATTATTTAATCTAATTAAACATAAAGTTAAAAATTGACAGATTCAAATTGAATACTTCAACCTTAAAGTTTAATATTATTAGTAACCAATAATAATTAAACATATTACATAACAATTATGTTAATTAATTATTTAGATATTTAACATTTAAATATCTAAATAATTAATTAATATAATAATTATTATAAATGTATTTTTATTTACATTAAATAACAAAACACATATATTGATGACTTGTGTCAAAATCTCATTTGACAATTAATTAATATATATCAAATCAAATTTTCTATCAAATACAAATACATATTAATTATTAATTGACCAAAATCCCCTAATGCATGTATTTTCGTTTAACCGTTTAAACGATTCGAATTAACTCATTTAATCCAGTAAAGTATTATGAATAATCTGTATTATTCATAACGCGTTGCCCAAGTACTCAACGAGTACACTTCATATTGTGGGACTCTATAAGTTTAGGTCTATCCGTCACAGAATCCAATTTCGTGTCCATAATTCACGCACTCATGAATTATGATGACCACAAATAATCTCGTTAAACTATGCAAGTCGAGGTTATTGCATATGTATAATCTTTTCGTCACAGGCTATCCATATTATATTGAGGATATAGATATGAACGTCAAATCTAAGGTATAATATAGTCGACTTACAAATTTACGATCTCTAAATAACACTCGGAACTCGCTTACGAAGTATACCATGGCCATAGATTTACTAGATCACAAACACGTGCAGGGTACCTATGCCCTGTACACAGGACTGACAGATTCTATCTGATACTCACATGATATCATGAGCATCAGTCTACACCCAACAAATAGGCGGAGGTCTGATCTAAATAGATCGGTGACATGACTTCCATCAAAGTGTGGATGATGTCTCATATATCCACAGTAGTATCTCAAGTCGAAATACCACTATGCTACTCGACTCGAGAAGAATCCTATTGACATTGATGTACCATCTATTAGGAAACCTACGTTGAGTCATTCAGTGTTTATCAAATAAACACCTACACGTCTACACGAGTCTCCCAATACTCATGATTCATTGGGATAACCCATCGGACCAAGTCTCGATAAACGACATGTGCTGGTCTCAGGGAATTTTACGAACCGACCTGTGTCCCAGGAACTTTGTTTGAGAATATACAACTTATAATGACGCTTCCCAATGTCAATTACAAACTATGTTGTAACTGCGCACTACGTTGTAAATCATGGGGTCTTTGTCTAATATATACATATCACTAAATCATATTTAGTTTCAATCTAATCGTAATTAGATAGAATACATATATAAAAACAAGAGGTGCAACCATTAAGTAAGTAATATTATGGAAAAAGAAATTATTCGTATTCATGAATCGGACATAAATCCGATCCGGATTGGCACTCCGAGCACCAACCCCAACACATGTTCCACCACAACATATATTATATGATGAACAAGAGGTCGAGAATGACTTCGATGAGTTTGATGATGTTGTTGGCATCAATGAGAGTGTGCAACTACAAATGAATAGTGATGTCGTGAGTGATATAATGATTAATAAGATGGTTGATATTGATGAGAGTAAAACCACGAGTGCGGCCGTGAGCAATATTGATAGTTATGTTGTGGATTGTGAGAGGGACTGTATGTGTGAGGTCAACATCATTGAATGTGAAATTAAAGGGGAGTTCGAACATGAATGTGATAAAATTAAGAGTACTGTTAAGATTGTGATGAGTTTTAGTGAGGATCTTAATGGCGTAGATCATGAAGTTGAGAGTGCAAAAAAGGAACATGGGAATAGAGTGGGAGGAGAGATAGATGATTTGCATTGTCAATCTTTTTCCTATTGTTGTTTCTTATTTTTAGGTTGGTCGGCCTCGTTTTTTTCATATCCTGACCTTTGATCAGGGTTTGGATTCGAGGATGAATCATTTCGAGGAGAGAGGGAATGATGTGATCTAGAGTACAAGATTTGAATTTTATTCAAGATTCAGAGTTTCAAAGTTCAAGAAAGCCCAAGATCCGCAAGATCCATCAAGAAAAAAGGGTCTTAGTCGAATTTAAGAGAATTCAAGATTCAAGGCCAAGGCAACATCAAGATCCAATCTGTAAAAATTCAGGCTTTTCAAGAATTGGGCTAAAGAAGTCCAAGATTTTTAAGAGAATACCACATAAGCGATGACGATGGGATTAACATAGTTTTCATATTTTTGTCATAACGTTTTCATATGATGTTCGATTTTGGTGATTCAAATTGTGTTTGAAAGATGATTCAAAGATTTACAACATTGTAGTTTAAGTCAAAACAAATTTGTACTTCTTCCTGGTCAAAATTCGATCACAATAAATCCTTTTAATTATTATGTTTTATGTTTAATTTATATTTTAGTATCATGAGCTGAACTTTAATGTTATTTTAAAGCGCATGCACAAAATTTAAATCGTATTTAGCTTGGGATTTAGTTTTATTAGTTCAATTAATATTTCTTTTAAGTATTTTAGTTTAATTAGTTTTCATTGTTTAAGTTAACTTAGGATTTTATAATAAGTCTATTTAAATATGCATTTAGCTCGAAATTTTAATAGAGAATTATAATAAAGAATAGTCATTGGCATTTAACCTCTAAGTGTGTGTGAGAGTGAATTCTCTATTGGTTCTTTATTAAACCCTTATAAAGACTTATCAAAGATTGACGATCTTTGCGGCGTCTATAAATAGTTAGAAAAATTCAAACAAGAAACAATAAAAGGTTCTCAAGAACAAGATTCTTAGGTTGACTCAATCTTGAGAGAGTTTCATTCATCAACAAAACGTTGACACAAGGTTCTTGGGATTACGTACAAACACAAGAATTTCGAAAAATCAATTTTAGGAAGATCGTGTCATCTAGGATTCCCATAGTTTCATCATAGTACACTTTACATGATAGCATTTTTTTAAAAATTAGACTGATGATTGAACTAGTGATATAAAAAATTTAATATGTTATTGGTTCCATTGGTTGAACCAACATAACCAGCTGACATCATAAATAATTTTATTTAATTAAAAAATATAAGAATTACATAATACATATAAAAAAATATAATAAATTATTATAACAATTTCTAACATAAAATTAAATGATTTAGATTAAAAAATAATTTGGACTTTGTTTACTCTCTTAATTAAAGAAAAAACAAAACCAGACTGGTTCATCGGTTCATTGATTTTAGCTGATATTGATCGATTCTTTAATCGATCGGTTTTTAATTTCCGAACCGGACTCATAATCGGTTTCCGATTCTACCGACTCATCCGGTCCAATTTTGAAAATATTACATGATAGTAAAGTTACTCAAACAACTCAACTCTCATACCAAACAAAAGAGACACTCAAAATTGAAAATCAACTTGACCTATAACAGTACCAGCAACCCCAGGAGTAGAAGAATGCAGATCGACAAGTGAGTATAACTGTATAAGCGCGATTGCAGTCCCAAAAGCAAGAAGTAATAATTGAAAGGCGAAATTTAGGATTTGTGAGATCGAAGAAGAAATAACGAATGCGTTACTTTCTGTTTTATTTATAAAGATATTTGTTGACGGGTGATTTTAGTTACATGAGCAATTTCGAGATAATGCTTCTGGGACAATCCTCCGCCAACCGTGAATTTGTTTGGTTATGGGGGGCCAAAATCAAATTTAGCAGAAGATACAAGCAAACACAAAATCAACAGAGGGTTTACGTGGTCCGGCGGAATAAACCAGCCTACTTCCACAGGAACAAAGTAGAGCACCAATTTTATAACCAAACCGAGCTCGGCCGACCTCATTTCAAGGGTGGTCAAATGTTACCGAGCTGTTTGTTTTGTGATGTTTTACAAATAGTACTTTGAGAGAGATTTTTGCTAACCAACCCATACAAATGAGATTACCTTCCATTTATATACTAAGAGAAATACAACATTATTTTCATATCTCCATGATGTCAGCCACGTGGATTTTAGGCTGATTGACGGACTCTCTACCCCAACTGCCTCACCGAAAGCAAGCCTGTCATCTGACTCTCCATCAAATCACTATGTTGTATACACTGCCACACTCAACAATTATGATGACAGCCTGTAAAGATCTTTCAGGCGGTGATACATGTCAGGGGAAAATATCCAAATGGTCCCGGTCACACGTCGGGCGTCATGAGGAAGACCAAACATTATACCGACCTACTCCAACTACTTCCGAACTGACCCAAAAATATCCGAGCTCATTCTTCTGATCCAGGAGGAAAGATAGGACCGAACCATGCTACCGTGTTAAAGTGGTCGGTCTCGGCTCTGATGTTGTCGGTCTCTGACATCTGTATCATGTTGTGTCCTCAGGTCGGTCAAACATAGGAAGTCGGGTCCGAACACCATGCCTGGTCGAAGAATGGCTAATATCCTCAGCACATTCGTCCTCCCAAGAGGAGAAATTTCATCTTTGACATTGTCGTACTGTTCAAATACTTTGTCACAAAAAATACCATCAACATCTGTCCCCTAGTTCTCGGTTTCAATGAGTTGTGCGAGTTGGTACCGGGAACTACAAAGTCAGGTGTGTGCTGATCAACCAGGTGGTGATTGACTTTAGGAGCCACAAAAAACTACCTCGGCTACCAATCAGGTCGTCCCCGTCATCTTCATGTGCTCGGTCATTGAGAATTTTGATGCCTATCCAGTCGGTGCTCGTGTCTTGAAGTGAGATACCCATTTTACCCTTCTGGTAGCCGTCCCTTGGAAACCGTAAACCATCATTACCTCATAAATGCCCATCAAATCATTTTTAGGGTTTAATCTGGCCGTGACACTTGTCGAGCATCCACGACCCTCTCGCCAAAATCAAAACAATCAACCCTTCAAGGGACAACAGATGGGTTTCTAATCTCAACCGTTCATCACAAACTGAGTAGATGGAACTTGAAAGTGACACGCGGAGCACATCCGAGACCTCTCTCTCATCTAACAGCCAGAAATGCCCCGAGTTGTCTACAAAAAATGGGAAACAACACACATTTCTTTCTTTTACGAAAATCAGCACTTCCGAAGCGCAAGAGACTTATTCCTTACTTGTCTGAGATCAGCAGGCTTTAAGACCGACCAGACCAACTCTCCGTACAAACTCTCAAATCAAGTAATTCTTCTGTTCGACCTCCTTATTCTCAATTACTAAAATTTTTCATGCTTGTTTGTTACCTGCGAAATTTCATGTATTCGTTCTCGCTTGCTCTTCATATTTTCTATCATGTTTATGCCTATGTTCTGCGTTGTAAATGTGTAGTGTGATTTACAGGTTGGTTGGGTAGTATAAAATGCATGTATTTCTTGGTCGAATAATGGGTTGTATGAGTGTTTGATTTTCGGATTTTCCCGGGTTTGCTGTTTTTCGTGTGTTTGGTTTGATGTTTTAGGAAGAGATTTACAGTTTTTTTGCCATTGTTAGGACGTTTAGAGACTTCTGGTGTGAGTCCCTGAAAGTTAGAATAGTCTTTTAGCGTGTGACTCCCCAAAATTGATTACTAACTGCCCTTCTCGGACCCTGCCATTGTTAGAAATGTCTGACGTCGAATCGTCCTCAGCTCGGCCCCCAATCTCCCAACCTCCTCATACTGAAGAGGCTTCCTCCAGCTCGACCAGCTTGAAGGAATTAGATACCACTCCAACCCCTTCTCAGGAAGAAAATGAAACTTACCATCACCAAATTCCCCGGAAGAATCCTGAACCGGGCGAATTAGACTGGTCCTCCCTGGACATAGATCGTCATTCAACCATTACGGAAGACGCTTTGAGCATACTCCGCCATCAGTATGAGGTCCCCATAGACATAACACTTGAGGTCCCGGGCCTTGCCGAATTCGCAAGTCGGCCCGAGTCTGGCTCTGTGGCTCTTCACTCTTCCTTCTTCGAGTGCAGTCTGTGGCTACCCATCCATTCCTATTTTGCGAGGATGCTTGCCTTGATGGAAGTTGCTCTCTGCCAGCTAAATCAAAATAGTTGGAGGATACTGGCTGGTCTTTTCATGATATGGCACTGAGCAGGCCTAGGAGAACCGACCTTTGTGGAGCTGCAAAGACTGTACAAACTGAAGGCCAACCCAAAATCCCATCATGGTTGGTATTACCTCTCTTCTTACGCCGACGTTCCCGCCCTCATCACCAAGCTCCCTCAAACTAACAAGAACTTCAAAGACCCATGGTTCTGGGCCACGGGCGACTGTGGCTGGTCTCGATCAACAGATTCCGTAGAGATAGACGTCCCAGACGTCTTTTCGGTAGGAGGTGAGGACTTGAGCCCTTATTTTTTCTGTAAATTTCATGAAAATACTAATTTCCCAAATATTTTCAGCTTGCTGGAGGGATCCTCCCAAAGTCAGTCATGAGGTCCGGACGAGGATTAAGAAAGCCCGGAGTTTCGCTGGCTCCTGGAAGAGAATTTTCAACGACGCTGCATTTGTAGAATCGGGCCTCATCCGGAATACACATCCACAGGCTCTAGGATAATTAGGTAGTTATTGTCTGACCTTCTGACAAATTTCATGTGCTCAGCTCGAATCTGAATAAAGTTACCCGTACTCAGAAACTGACCATACTTTATGTCTTGTATTCTGCAGGAATGACGAAGCCGGGCAAGGTCATTAGGCGGATTCAAAGTCTGGCCAAGAGGGCCGGTCATGGTGAAACTGGAAGTTCTTGGCGTTGACTGACCACTTTGATTCCTCCTGAGGCTAAGGGAAAAGCCAAACTGCTTGCTTATCCAGTGTCACCTCCTCAACCACTTCTCACACTAGCTGCTCCGAGCCCAACGGTCCAACCGTCCCCCGCCTCATCCAGACCTTCGAGAAAAACATTGCCGTCTGTTCGGCGAAGAAGTAATCGAGCTTAAAGAAGAAGAAGAAGAACCCCCCGCCAAGAAGGCTGTCGCCCGGAAGGAGAAGAAAACTGTTGAGGCTCCCTCCAGGACCGGGAAGAAATGGGTGGTGTTGGGGGTGAATGACCTTAATGAGAAGGTCCAGGATGCGATAGCCCATCTAGTGCCTGCAATCAACTTACTGGCCGAGGCAGTCCCCCCCGAGCAGATCCCAAAATATGAAAACATCTCTCCCGAGGAGGTGATCTCCAAGTTCTCGGCCCAAATCCTCAAGGTAAACATTCTTCGCTGTTTTCGTTCTTTGTTTTTACTTTGGCGAATTCTAACCCTTTCTTTCTCTCTTGCAGATTGGTTACATGATGGCTCGGAACAAAGACCTGCTGACGAGCCTACTGTTCGAGGGGGGTCAAATGCAAAGGCTCCAATCTCAGATTACAGAGCGGGAGGCCGAACTGGCTAGAAATGATAAAGAGAACCAAACGCTGAAATAGGTCGCGACCGAGGCCACCGCACTGATTGATTCCCTTCGCAATGCCTCTGCTGTTGCAAAGAGAAAAATGGATGCCACCGAGGACGAAGCTAAACATCTGAGGTGGGAGACCGCAAGGTTGGATTCCAAACTCAAAGTGGGAATCAAGGAAAGGGATCAGGCCTGGGATGACCTGAAAAACCAAAAGGCCAAGCTGGAAGAGGACCTTGAGAATGCTAAGCTTGAAGGGATTGGGAATTGTGCGGAGATCATCCCGATGTTGGTGCCCGGGGTGGACATGAGACCCGTCACGTTACCATCCAATACTGCAAGGGGGAGCTCTCGGAGGATGAAGCTCTTGCACTACTCGCCCCTCCCCCAGAGCAGATTCAAGACCCGGAGCCTATATCTACCGTGCCCATATCCCCAGTTCCCGATGAGTTGTAGTTTGAGGCTCCTGCCTCGGTGTCCGAAATGCCTGCAGTAGAAGTTGAAGCTCCTCCTACCATCCAAACTGAGACTGAGATCCCTTCTGCCGAGCCTGAGCCAGAGGTTCTGCCCCTATACCCGATCAAACTGAACCAATTGCCCATGTGCGGGCTGAGGAATGAAGGTGACCTCAAGGGGGCCATGTGTAACAAACAATCCATATATTTTTGTAAAAACATTCACACTCTCTGTTTCTGCATCTCAATGGATGTTTTACTTCTTGCCTTCCATACTTAGCATAATTTCTTTTTTTAACTTGATGTTCTTTATACTCTGATTGTGAGGAGAACTTCTAATCCCGATCAATTTGAATACGGCCAAGGGGGAGATGTTTTGTTCCCGAGCCGATGATAATCCACTTGGTGGGACATAACCCTACCCCGAGCTAGCAGTACACTCTGAGGGAATGTCACCTACCCGGACCAATTGAGAGCCGGCCATGGGGAGATGCTCCGACCTCGTGCTAATGAGAATCCACTCGGTGGGACGTAACCTGACCCCGAGCTATCAGTACCCTTGGTTCCGAGGGAATTTCACCTCCCCGGACCAATTAAGAGCCGGCCATGGGGGAGATGCTCTGACCCCATGCTGATGATAATCCACTCGGTGGGACGCAACCCGACCCCGAGCTAGCAGTATACTTGGCTCCGAGGAAATGTCACCTCACCAGACCAATTAAGAGTCGAACATGGGGGAGATGCTCCGACCCCATGCCGATGATAATTCACTCGGTGGGACGCAACCCGACCCCGAGCTAGAAGTACATTTGGCTCCGAGGGAATGTCACCTCCCCGGACCAATTGAAAGTCAGCCATGTGGGAGATGCTCCGACCCCATGCCGATGATAATCCACTCGGTGGGACGCAACCCGACCCCGAACTAGCAGTACATTTGGTTTCGAGGGAATGTCACCTCCCCGAACCAATTGAGAGCCGACCATGGGGGAGATGCTCCGACCTCATGCCGATGATAATCCATTCAGTGGGACGTAACCCGACCCCGAGCTAGCAGTACACTTGGCTCCGAGGGAATTCACCTCCCCAGACCAATTTAGAGTCGACCATGAGGGAGATGCTCCGACCCCATGCCGATGATAATCCACTCGACATGAAGCAACCCGACCTCGAGTTAGCAATACATGTGGCTCCGAGGGAATGTCACCTCCCCGGACCAATTGAGAGCCGGCCATGTAGGAGATGCTCCGACCCCATCCCGATGATAATCCACTCGGTGGGACACAACCCGACCCCAAGTTAGCAGTACATTTGACTCCGAGGTAATGTCACATCCCCGAACCAATTGAGAGCCGGCCATGGGGGAGATGCTCTGACCCCATGCCGATGATAATCCACTCGGTAGGACGCAACCCGAACCCGAGCTAGTAGTACACTTGGATCCGAGGGAATGTCACCTCCCCGGACCAATTGAGAGTCGGCCATATGGGAGATGCTCCAACCCATGCCGATGATAATCCACTCGGTGGGACACAACCTGACCCCAAGCTAGCAGTACACTTGGCCCCGAGGTAATGTCACCTCCCCGGACCAATTGAGAGCCGACCATGGGGGAGATGCTCCGACCCATGCCGATGATAATCCACTCGGTGGGACTCAACTCGACCCCGAGCTATTAGTACACTTGGCTCCGAGGGAATGTCACCTCCCCGGACCAATTGAGAGTCAGCCAGGTGGGAGATGCTCCGACCCCATGCCGATGATAATCCACTCGGTGGGACGCAACCCGACCCCGAGCTAGCAGTACACTTGGCTTCGAGGAAATGTCACATCCCCGGACTAATTGAGATTCGGCCATGTGGGAGATGCTCTGACCCCATGCCGATGATAATCCACTCGGCAGGAAGCAACCTGACCCCGAGCTAGCAGTACACTTGGCTCCGAGGGAATGTCACCTCCCCGGACCAATTGAGAGCCGACCATGGGGGAGATGCTCCGACCTCATGCCGATGATAATCCAATCGGTGGGACACAACCCGACCCCAAGCTAGCAATATATTTGACTCTGAGGTAATGTCACCTCATCGGACTAATTGAGAGCCGACCATTGGGGAGATGTTCCGACCCCATGCCGATGATAATCTACTCGGTGGGACGCAACCCGACCCCGAGCTAGTAGTACACTTAGCTCCGAGGGAATGTCACCTTCCCGGATCAATTGAGAGTTGTCCATGGAGGAGATGCTCCGACCCCATGCCGATGATAATCCACTTAGTGGGACACAACCCGACCCCGAGCTAGCAGTACACTTGGCTCCGAGGTAATGTCACCTCCCCTGACCAATTGAGAGCCGACCATGGGGGAGATGCTCCAACCTCATGCCGATGATAATCCAATCGGTGGGACGCAACCCGACCCCGAGCTAGCAGTACACTTGGCTCCGAGGGAATGTGACCTCCCCGGACCAATTGAGAGTCAGCCATGAGGGAGATGCTCCGACCGCATGTCGATGATAATCCACTTGGTGGGACGCAACCCGACCCCGAGCTAGCAGTACACTTGGCTCCGAGGGAATGTCACCTCCCCGGACCAATTGAGAGCCGGCCATTGGGGAGATGCTCCGACCCCATGCCGATGATAATCCACTCGGTGGGACATAACCCAACCCCAAGCTAGCAGTACACTTGGCTCCGAGGTAATGTCACCTCCCCAGACCAATTGAGAGACGACCATGGGGGAGATGCTCTGACCCCATGCCGATGATAATCCACTCGGTGAGAAGCAACTCGACCCCGAGCTAGCAGTACACTTGGCTCCGAGGAAATGTCACATCCCCGGACCAATTGAGAGCCGGCCATAGAGGAGATGCTTTGACCCCATGCCGATGATAATCCACTCGGTGGGACGTAACCCGACCCCGAGCTAGTGGAACAAATGGCCTTGGCGGAACGAATGCAGCCCTGAGCCTGTGGAACAAATAAGACTGAATCGCTAGGGAAAATCTTCAACCTCCGAGGCTCCGTGAATCACGGCTCAAGCGTCCCTTTATCGTATATCAGTAAAAAATAAAAAAGTGGAAACATGACAAGGTTAGTACAACGGAGGTGACTTAGCACATACTCCACACAGACTCGAAAAGATAACAACTCAGGTGCCTCAAGGCAGCGTCCTGCCTGATGTTTCCCAAAACAATAATTCTGAACCTTACAATTCATTGTCCCGGCTAACCGAGCTACGGATCGGTGAGCGACCAAAGCCATGAACCTGAGTCCATGTTGGGCGGGTTTGGAGTATGCAAACGCTATGGGGGCATAAACCTCCTCATGCTATGCTTCTTCTGATCCGAGGCGGTTAGGTAGACTATTCACGGGGGAAGAAACCTCCTCGTGTTCTCCATCCCTTAAGGTTGCAGGAGTCACGGAGGCACTAGGGCCTTCCCCGCGCCGTGCACCTGGTGTTTCTCAGCGAGGCTCACCAGTGAATTCGCAGGGGCAGAAACCTCAATGAGTCCGGTTTACCCGAGGTCACAAAGGTCATGGAGGCCATTCGGCCGTCCCCATGCCGTGTGTCTGGTGGTTCTCATTGGGATTCACTAGCCAACTCATAGGGTCAGAAACCTCACTGGATCCGATTTACCTGAGGTCACAAAGGTTATGGAGGCCATTCGGTCGTCCCCATACCGTGTGTCTGGTGGTTCTCAACGGGATAGGCCTGACAACTCGCAAGGGCAGAAACCTCTATGGGTCTGGCTTACGCGAGCTGTTCCTCAAAAATGCGAGTCATGGGGTAGTAACGCTCCGGCCTCGGGGATTTGATAATGACACCCGGGATTGGCATGCCATGAGAGGTTCACGTTTTTCCCACATGTACTTTATCCCATGAAGCGTTCTGGATCCTCAAAGGTGAAAATACCTGGGTCGAAACACTTCCACCCGGGGGTTTGATAATGACACATGTGATTGGCGTGCACGGGCTTGGTGTCATTCCAAGCTACTGAACACCCCTTTACCCCAAGCACATCCCAGGAATATTGAACATGGCTTTCGCATTCAATTAACAAACAAGTAAAGTGGACACGTTTTTAATTTAAAAGAGAAAGTCTTATTCATATTCTGGGGATCTACTGCCCTTCTTATAACTATTTAATATAATTAACAAACAAGTAAATTCCCGACCACGTTTTTAATATATATATTTGGGGAGGGGAGATTTTGTAAAAGAATGAGATATTTTTATAAATTTAGGAGGGAGACAAGGGTATCTGGCTGTTAGGAGAGATGAGAGAAGTGACCCTCATCTAATAAATATGTTGTTTTTTTTTTTTTTTTTTTTTTACCTTTTAAAGTCAAAATTGGTGACTTTTCTTAAGCCTAAATTTATACTTATATAAGTTTCAATATCTGTGCCATGATAAATATTCAAGATTGATGTAATTTATTTATTTATTTGGCAGTTTGTTGGTCTAGATATTCATGTTATCCACATTATAAACATATAATCTATTGATGTCAAGACTGGTGGCTTTTATTTTTTAGCCAAAGTGTTGGCCCTTCTTTCTTGAGTCCAGGTTTTGGATTGTGTTGTGATAAAAATGACCCACGAGGAATTTTTAGAAAATTTTGATACAATATTAATAAACACACGTCACACTTGCATTAAAATCACTTTAAAAAAAATAAATCAGGATTATATATTATATTAATTAAAATTTGACATAATGATCCAATTATGGTTACCTTGGGTATCTCATATGATGATAATCATATATTAAATTTAGGAAATGTTTTTTTTTTTTGTTTTTTTTTTTGAAAACATTCGAAATTCCACTGTCAAATCACCTTATCCGGGCTTAAGCGAAACATGTAAAATCTTTGGTTGTCTCAAGCTCTTACAAGAAACACACCCACTAGATTCGAACTCAGGACCTGAAGGCTAGATTCTGAACCTTACACCACTAAGTCACGCCCCTTGGACATCATTTTAAAAATAAAAATAAAAATTTAGAATAAGATCATAAACTTGTAATTTTATTATGAATTAATTAAGTTTATGATATTGTAAGTATAAAATCAATCTGAAATCCAACACATGAAAGAGACATATTTTACACCAACTTATTCTAATTTGTCATGTAAAAAGAACTTTTATTTAATATAAGTCTATAGAATTCTCTCTATATCTATTCTCCTTTCTCTCATTTTCTCTACTCTCTATTTGATTCTAAGTTTCATATATACCTTCAACCTTTAGCATGAAAACCTTCTTTTTTTATTCCTTATGACAAAGAGAGGCTAATTATTTGGTGTTGGGTTTGAAGAAACTAACATAACTCACTAACAAGCTCTAAATCTACTTTATACTTCAAGTTTATTTTCGAGTATATTATGCTTTATATTATTTCTTCATCTTTATTCTTCAATATTTCTTTAAGTTTGAAAGATATGTTATTACTTAAGATATATGTTACGGGCAAAACGGGCTCAGTATCAGATTGAGCCCGACCACAAGAAACAGGCCCACCAACACCAAAGGGCCCAATAGAAAGAAGGTCCATAGCGTAAGGCTTGGAGCAGGCTCAGCTCGATTGTTGCATGGAACGCCGCACCAGCCTTATCGGGACCTTGGAGGAAATGAACTTGAGGACACGAGAACTCATTCAGATCGCAAAACGCCAACGGTAAATCTCCAAGGATTCGTGCCCACATGTCTCTTCATACCATCCGAAGACCTTATGCCACGACGGGCACCTTCAAATAGTCCAATTAAGGAAAAGTAAACCACCTCAGCGGTTACACATTTTAAGAACCATAATAAATCATATTAAATTGTAGGTGATTATTACCCATAGATTTGGTAATATTCACAACATTCAAATCTTGAGTGACGTTTCCCTCCACTCAGAAAATAATATAAATAGGAGAAGAGTCTCATTGTAAAAAAAAAATGGAGAGATACCAAAAACTCTGTCAAATTTCCACGAGAACTCCAAGTCTAATATCAAATTCATCAATAAGATTGGCTCGTGGACGTATGCCTTAGATTTTCCGAACCAAGTAAAATCAAGGCTCCATTTATTCTTTTTACACATATTTGGTGTTGACCGGTTTGGACTGTCAACAATATCATATGCTTGTAAACCTCTTGTCAATATTATTAAGACATAAAGTAGAAATCTTTTTGTATAAAATATTAATAGAAACTCATGACTCTTCTAAACCCAAACTTATGGACATAGAAAATATCCTAAGAGATAGTTAACTTTGGGACGATTTATCTTTGTGAATCTTTATATGTTTATATTTCATTAACACGAGGTGTATGTTTTTCATGGTTTAAGCTTTGATAAGAGTAGTGTATGTGACATGAAGCTAGTTAGTGATAAGTGTTTGGTGGAATCACATCCCATCCATCCTTAATATTGTTATTTACTTGATTGCAATTTATATTTCTAACACTTCACACAAATCACAAATTCAAGACTTTTACTTTCTTGCACTTTAATTTATGTTATTAATTTCTTTTTGGTATATTTTGTGTTCAATAATATTTATTTGAGAAGAATGATCTTGGACTTTTGAGTCCTTATATTATAATTGACTTGTGATCTTATACTTGGGACCTTAAACTATTTTCACTCATGAAATATAGCAAACACCAAACTCAGTTAACCTTTTAAACTGTAAAATCTGGTCCAAATGAAATTCGTACCTTTTTATGAATGTGATATGATCCTATTTTAAATAAGGTTTAATTGTCCACTTTGGGTGTTGGAGACTTACTTCTTCACACAAATTTATTTCCTAAGGAAGCCTCATTATGTTTGGAGTGAGACACAAACCTAGACATACAAAGTCCATTATAGATATTTTGAGTTCGTAAGATGTATTGAGCCTCATCTAAAGTGATCTATTTCCCCTTCTTATATTTATCATTAAGTGTAGGGTGTGTAAATTTTTCGGGTCAACTGTAGACCTGACTAGACCCGAGTTTGAAAAAAATTAACTCATGTTCGGGCTAACCCGCCCGTAAATATCGGGTCAGGTCACATGTTTGATTTTCAAGCCCGACCCGCAGTTTTTACAAGAAAATTTTTACTATTTTCTAATATTTTATTATTTTTTAAATTTTTTTTACTTCTATTTCAATTTTTTACTACTTTTATTGTCTTGAAACTTTATATGTATGACATATTTACGGGACATAAAGTAACTAGTATTTATATCTCAAAATAATTAATACATAAAGAATTTTTTTAGGCGAAACGCACCGACCCGACCAGCTCGGGTTTAATAATACAAATTTCAGATTTTGGGTTTGCTAATCCTCTTGACCCGACCAGCTCGGGTTTAATAAAATTCGACTTGACTCGTGAACACCCTTAATTAAGTGTTACATCAGATTAGTTATTAATGTTTAAATTGAAAAATTACTTTTTAATAATCCATTTTATTTTATTTTTTGAAAAATTTCAAGTTGA
>SKCR01039024.1:0-48503 GCA_019454045.1 Zanthoxylum bungeanum | reverse complement strand
CATATTAAGCATGATGATTTACTGTACTGGATATGCTATGAATGACCGGGGAGTTATACTTCTACATTTACAAGTTTTGATAATAGGATTTTACCCACTAAGCAAATGTAATATCCATAAATTCGGAAACTCTTCTAGGAAAGATTTTGTGTTGCAGATCGGGTCTCGGGGTGATACTATATCTAAGAATAAGAGTTTATGTATTGAAATATAGCTCGAAATATTTTAAAATAGAGATTTTATGCATTGGAAATCACGTGACATGAAAGAACCACTTACGCGGTTTATGTATATTATTATATACTGAGAAAGTTTGGTGATTGGGCTATAACGATAGTAAACAAACTCCGCGTATTTTTGAACAATATGACTCATTTTTCCAAGAGGAACAACTTTCGTGTTGAGCACTTTTCGAAATTTAAAGTAGAAGGACCTTAAAAATATGAATTTCTGAAAGACACCAAGGATAGGGGCCTGTTTGTAATATGCGGGGACTAGAATGTAATTTTTAGAAACTTTTCTATCAATACCTCAAATTTTCCATAAATCACAAAAATGAAAAAAGGAACCAAATCCCTCCACCAGACCCTTCATCCCCAAAATCACGTTTAAGAGTCCTATGGTTGCGTCGGCGGCCTGCCGACAATCGCCGACCGGCTCGATGGTCTAAAAGGGTGCGCCGGACACCCCTCTGCATTGTGGTGGTAGGCGACAGCCTCATATCGCCACTGACGGCGAGAACGTGAAGAAGAGACACGCGAGCTTCAACTTTTTGATCTCGGCTCGTCGCTTCATTTCACGGCCCGAGCCACCCGCCAAATCGAAGCTCTCGGAGAGTACTAAAAAAAAGGTGATAATAAATTTATGATCCATGCTCGGTTGCATACTAAACGAGGAGAAAATAGGTGATGAACAGTAACCTTCATGTGAACAGTAACTCCGACTTGAATTCCGTCGATTCCAGCATGTTTGTTGGATCGTTTAGAGTCTATATATGGCCTCGAAATCTCAGTAAGACCTGTTGGACAGTTATGACCCATAGCGTCACTATTTGTACAGATCATAGTGTTGTTGTACAAATTAACTATGTGACAAAGGAAATTGCTCTTTTACCATTTGTGATTAGATCACCAAGATGTATAAATGATGAAAGGTCCATATGATTAGTTCCTGGATTGAGATGATATGAGACAGTATCAATCCACGAAGGTTTAATCATTAAATACCCATAGTCAGAGTATTATCGAGATTGGACATCGATAATGCGAAAAAGACTAGTATTACACTTGTGCGCGTTGTGAGGGCATAATGGCATAGTTCTCATATATTTGGGTATAGGATACTCATGCAAGTGTAATAGGAGGTTGTGTTTTACCGATGGTACGGGAAACAGCTTCGCTCTGGATAGACCCCTCGAAATTCCATTGGTAGTATGACTATGTGTCTATGGAAGTCCGAATCAGGGTAGGTGTATTTGTTCTTAACCTGAGACTTGCACCCCTAATACTTGCGACAATCAATGTACTTTGGTTATTGTCGTCCAGGGCTTTAACAGGTTCTGTGTACGCCTCTTCTGGGTATATTGAGAATCGTAGTGTATTGGGTGTGATATCGAGATGGAAGTATCACTCCAGTCATATTGGAGATGATGATCACGTAGGATACAGAACTGGTTCTCTTATGTACTGCAGTCATCGGGATAATATGACTAGGTCATGATTATCCGATTATAGAGACTAGTTACCAGAGATCCGATATGTGTTTCTTACGGGGCAGACACATTTCCAGCCCCAAGCCTTGCACGTGACATCCGATACTGGATCGAAATACGTAATACTATGTATACTACGCCTGATATAGATCACATATTCTTGTAAGGATATTTCTGGAGAATTGGGTAGGCATGACGCTTTTCTAGAAGCCAACCTTGTCTTGTAAATCGGTAAAAACGTAGTACTAGGTACGTACGTGTTTGGATAGTCCGACGACCGGATTTACTGCTAACATATCCGGGGATCTCATGGGCCGCTTCCCGAAGATTCACTGATGACGTATGACTCGCACTTTATTAATCTGGGATTAATTAGATGAGAGAGAAAATTAATTTATGATTAATTGCGGAGATATTTTATCTGGGATAAAATATCATTTATAGAGAGACGATTAATTTGGAATTAATCGATAAAATAATATATTCGATATATTATACGAAATTGGATTTCGACGCATAATTAAAATTAGATTTTAATTCGGGTGAACGAGTTAATTTAGAATTAATTCATTAGCGACGTGAATAGTAATTTTGCTAGGCAAAGTTATTTAATTAAATTAGATTTAATTTCATCGCAACGGAAAATTCGTTAATTTGGAATTAGCGAACCCGAGCCCGAGAGTGTTTGCGGGCGCACTCGCAATGCGAATTAAAGTGCGGCCCCCAAGTCACATCAAGCGTCAAATCACTAGTCAATCGATTGATGTGATGTCTAGTCACTTTGAGTGATTTGACAACTTGTCATGAGTGATGTGAACAGTGATGGAGTGGTAGTTGGCAAAGCTTTAATGCTTTGACTTTTGGAAAGTGGATTTGTGTATTAGATTTTTGAAATCTAAAAACAAACACACTTAACTTTTTCTACCTTCCATCTTCTCTCTCCCTTTACACGGTTTGGAGCCATTTCCCTCTCTCCCTCTCTCGGCTTTGAAGCCTTTTCTTTCTTCCATGGCCGATTGGATCAAGGATGAAGATGGTGATTTTTGTGACAAAAATCACCAAGAGCTAGCACTCAAAAGAGGACATACAAAGGTGGTAGGGAACTAATTTCGTGAGCTTGGAATCACCATTTGAGAAGCTTGGAGCTTGGAGCATCAATGGAGGACATCCATGGAGGTTGACCGAAATTTTGGAAGAGCAGAAAAAGCTCACTGCCGTGAGCCACCTTGAAGGGAGCTTGAAGTTTTATTGTTCGTCGCATCTCTCAACCGATCATTGTGAGTATTCTGCACCTCCTTGATGTATTCGCATATTGTTTCATTGCTTAAAATGATCCCGGTTAGACCGTAGAAACCCAACAATGGTATCAGAGCGAGATTGAGCATGAAACTTGAACTTAGGGTTAAAATTGGGTAAATTGATTTTGAGCATGATTTGATTAAATTAATTGATTGAGTATGCTTGAATGATGTTTAATTGAAGTTGGAAGTGATCAATTTCATGAAAATTGATTTGGAACAATTTTCCCCAAATTGGGTTGGCTTGGCCGAATTCAATACTACCCTAAACTCAAGGTATTTTTTGTTTCTTTGATCATTGGATGACTTGAAACAATTGGGAAATGTTGATTGTGGATTTAATTGGATTGAAATCGAATCGGATTAAAAACCCCAAAATGCCGTGAGTGTGTAGCATGTATAATGGGTTTGATTTTTGATTAAAATGTGTTGGACATGTTTTGATGTTAATGAGCATAATTATTTAGGCTAATTGATGTTTAGGAAATGTTAATTTGGGTAATTAATTATGGCTATACACTTAAGTTAATTAAGTTATAAAATTTGGAATATGATAATTTAATTAATTGGGCCTATTTTGGAAATTGGGCTTGAAAAGTTGTAATTGGACTTAATGGGCTTGGTTGTACCAAGATTGGTTTAGGCTAAATTGGTTGGATCCAATTGGGCCCAAAACCATATCCATAAAGTCCAATTATGACTAATGGACTTTTAATATTTTAATTGGGCCTAATGGGCCTAAATTGGTTTCTTGGCAAATAAGGGTGATTCCTTAAATGGGCTTTGGTATTTGGGTTTGACCCATATTGACCAAAAGGTCCATGCCTTAGAAATTAATTAAAAGCCCATTAGACTTTAAATTAAATTAACATTGGATGTTAATCGAGCTTGAGACCCGTAACGATTAGATTTGGAATCTAAGTCGTAAAGGTTCGTTAATAAAGTGTAATATTTAATTTGGAATTAAATAGTGAATTAGTATTAAATAAATATTAAATTGGATCAAATCGCTGTTTGAACATTGGATGGTCATTAATATTCAGATTAATTAATTGGATTAGATTGATTGATAACATGCTTGTGTGAATACATGGTTGTGATGTATGAATAATGTATATCAGATGGATATTAGATGGGTGGGGCAATTTGGGAAATTGTTGTAATAAATTTAGAATTTATTAATTGGATCTGCGTGTCCAACCTATTACCTCCTTACTCTTTGTATTTCTCTTCTCACCTATTCCCCTCAATGTAAATGAAGTTTCTTTAGAAGTGTTATGTAACGGGTAGAAGCAATACTTGTGCTAGCGGGAGAGAGGAAAGGGAGAGATTTGTTCTAGGAACAATGTGTTAAGTATCCATCCGCATATCATTATTATTTTATTTATATGCGCCTTATTATGTGTTTAGAATGCATGTTTAAGGGTGTATGATTATGAGACCTTAACAAAGATAATTAATTGGTTGCCAATTACACGCGAAAAAAACCATCAACATCATATTAAGCGTTTTTCCTTCCATTGAGTGATTCTTACTCAAGATCCAAGACTGGCATTGGTTTGTTGGCCAAAGTCAAGACCTTTGTCCATCGAGGATGTGTTTGAATCATGAAGGTTTTGTTCCATATCGGTGTCTTGTCCAAGTTGTGATTTGTTGGCCAAAGTCAAGATCACTTCTTGTCCATTGACATTGATTACGAAGCTTTCCATGGTCAATGGGTTCCGTTTAACTGGGATCACTAAGTTTGTTGAGCCAAAGCCAATGCTTAGTTGATTCAGAGGAAAAAGGTTAGGCAATATATTGGAAATATTGGCATATATAGATATATGTTTCAGACTTGGATGTCCACCTACTGGATCTAGGAATTGGATGGGATCCAATTGATCTTAGAGATCTACCTAGTTAATTATCATACAATTTGTTGGCCAAAGTCAAGATTGTGTGTTATTTAACGGGATCCTAGCCCACTAAGAAACAAGGTTTCCTGAGTACTCCACAGAGGGTTAGAGGCTCGCCGAAAAATAGTGGGAGGCAAGTATTAAATTTGCAATATTCATTTAGTTACTTGCCATACGCGCTCATTACAAATTATTCGTCAATAAATTAATATATTAGTTGGACTAATAATTAATGTTGTTTTAATTAAACAGTTGGACTGTATTCAAACTATTTCATTTATAGTTGGTTATATAATTGGATTATAGTAATCAATATATTTGAATTAACAAATTGAATTATAGTTGATTTTATAATTAGATTATAGTAATCGATATAATTGAATTTAATCTATTAAATTATAGTTGATGATATAGTTGGACTATAGTAATCATTATAATAAATAGTACCTAAAATCGTTGATTGGATAGTTGGACTATTGGAATCAAGATACTTGAAAGATTAGTGTTTAAAATATAATCTTGGGTGAAAATGTATTTAAACGACTTTAATTTTCAAATTGGGAATAATGAATCAGGATAATCTTGAAAACTAAGAAGTTACTTTATTTGATAAAATAACATCTTAGACCTAAGCTCGGAGTTAAGCAAATAGTAGAACATGATTTTGGAATATTCATGTAATGATAACTTAAGTGCTTAATCCAATAAGCTTGCCAAATAGACTCATTAATTTCTTAATCAGAACTAAGGATTAGATCCTTAAAGTATGATAATGAAATTGAAGGATCTTCATAGATCTATTTTAGATCTTTGAAATACTAAATTACAATAGTAAACTCTTGGAGAGTTAATGGCTATACTCAAGGAGTCAAAGCCAAAGTTTGCAATAAGGCAAGAAGCGCAAGGCGCGTATCTTATTTCGACATTCTGGATGGCCAAGGCTTGGCCAAAGGCTTCTGGAGTGTGAAAAGGGAAAAAGGCAAAATCATTATAATCTTCTGGGAAGACAAAGGACATATCCCAAAATGTCTGCCTAAATTGTGGCAAACGGGGACATGGAAGCGTGACTTCCGTATGGACAAGGCAGACATGAAGGAATTAAAGACGGTGTAAGACTCCGACTTCAAATATGTTTCTCATAAACATGTTCGCAACTATTATTAAAATTGGATTTTAGATACTGGATGTGGTACATAAATATGTACTGAAATGCAGAATCTGCTGAGAGCGGGATACTGACTTCAGTTGAGATCGACCTACGAATAGGAAACGGGACGAAAGTCGTTGTTTTAACCGTAGATACCTAAGTTTAGGAACTACCCTTCGGGTGTGTACTTAAATTAGGAAACTGTTAAAATGTAACTAGTTTGACTAGATACATTATCTCTATATCAGGGTTTAACCCGTTGCGGGTATACCTTTATATTCTAGAACACTAAATTGTTTCATTTTATAAAGATGATATTGAGATAAACACATTAGATGTGAATAACAGTATTTATATTTTGAATATAAATAAATCTCAAACGTAAAACATGACAAACAAATAGTTCAAACTGAATTAATCAGTTAAAACTTAAATGTGGCATAGTTGTCTAGGACACAATTAAACAAGACTTGTATATCCACAATTTCGAAGAGTGGGTACCAGGACAAATTTGATTTTATTCAAATAATGTCTACGAATCTAGTTTATTGGGCAAAGTGCCTAAAACACTCTTTACTTGGTAAAAGTGTAAATGCCACTGATCTGTTAACCCTGGTTCATAGTGACGTAGGTGGGCCCATATCTAGCTAGGCTAGATGTGCATATGAATATTTCGTGACCTTTACGGATGTGGCATCGCGTTATGGTTATATGTTTCTTTTGAAACACAAATCGGAAACTTTTAGAGTTTCGACACGAAAAAGACAAAACAGATCGGCTATAGTATTAAAATCATCACGGTTGGACCATGATGAAAATACTTAAGCAATAAGTTTATTATATACTTGAAATAGTATAGTATTCTTTCAATGAGGACTCCTCTCGGAACACGTCATCTTGACGCTGTGTCCGAACTGAGAAATCGAATTTTGTTGGACATGATAAGGTTATTCATGAGTCGCTCTGAGCTACCATTTCCTTCAACGGATACGCATAAACAGTGCAGAACTTATTTTGAATAAGGTTCCATAAAAATCTGTTAGACAGACTTCATATTAGATATGAACAGGAATGAAAACGGGTTTTCTCATTCCTTAAGATTTGGGAATGCTAGGCATATGTTTGGATGATACCAAACTAGAACCCAAATCGGATAAGTGCCTAATTGTAGGTTATCCTAGGGAAACCAAAGTATAGTACTTATACAACTCACAAGAGAACAATGTAATTGTTGCTCGCCATGCCTAAGAAGAATACCTATATGCAGTGGTAAGTGGGAGGAAAGTAAAACTCGATGAAAATCGGAATAATACTATTCCAGGCACCGATTCCTTAATGGAACACAAATAGTTCATCAAGGATGAAACTATACCAATAATCTTCGAATACACAATAACCACGTAAGTCGGAGAGAGTCAGAAAACAACCTGCGAGGTATGGGTTTCTGATCTCACCTCATAAAGATGTCAATCTTATTGAGGAATACGAACTGACTACGTATGAGGAAGTGATAAAAGGTATCGACTCTCTATTATGGCAAAGTGCCATTATATCCGAAATGGATTCTATATAAAACAACCAAGTTTAGACACTAGTTTTTGTACCACAAGGCATTGTGTCTATTGGTACTATATAAGTCTTCAAGGAAGACATACATGGAAGGCAACATACCAACGTACTAAGCTAGGCTTGTAGCGAAAAGGTATCGTTATCAACATTGTGTCGATTACGATGAAACCTCTTACATGTTGCCACGGTAAATCCATCTGGATAATGCTTGCTGAAGCTGCATGTTTCATTTATGAAATGTGACAGCTGAATGCCAAAATCGCTTTCTTTAACGGAAACCTTTTGGAGGATGTTTACAACATCCTGACTGTTTTGTCGTACCAAAACAAGCAAACAAGGTTTGCAGGTTATTCGATCCATGGATGGATTGAAGCAAGCATAGCGTTCTTGGAATTATCGTTTTGATGTAATCATAATGGTGTATGATTTAATTCGAAACGAAAATGATTCTTGTGTATATAAGGAGGTTAGTGGGAGCACACTGACAATGAATGTCTTAAATAATGAAGATATATCATTTCTTGGAAATGATATTCCCATAATAAAATCGGTGAAAGCTTGGCTTTCATGAAAAATTATCCGTAGAATTCTTGGGAGAGACAACCTTTATTCTAAGAATAAAAGATCTACTGGGATAGATCTGAAAGTTGTTAGAACTCTCTGAGAACTAGTACATTGAAATAAATGTACGCGACCTGCTGTCTCATACGCTTTGAGCATATGAAGTCACAATTGGGTCAATCCAAGTGATAGTCATTGGATTGATGTTAAGAACATCCTTGAGTATCTTAGAGATCTAAGGATGCTGTCTTAAACTATGGAGAATGAGAACTTGAAGTGATTGGGTTCGCTGCTGTAAGTTTCCTAACCGATAAAAAACGACTATAAGTCGCAAAAGGTACTATACAGTTTGAATAATGGAACAGTGAGCTCGAAATCTTCCAAGCAAGATACTGTTACCGAATAAACAACACAAGCGGGTTATTGCTGAAGCTGAGGCAGCAAAAGAAGCCTTCTGGATTGATAATAAATCTAATTAGATTAGATATAATTTTGTTAGCAGCTGAGCTAAGCTACAGCGCAGGCTAAAGAATTAATGGTCTCATCAACGATCCAGATATATACTTCGATTATTCATCTAATCCGTTCGGATCATACATGGTGGCGATGTGATGATCGAATAAATCGCATCAGATGATAGTCATGCAAATCCGCTGACGATAGCATTATCTCAGCAGAAGTTTGAGCGAACCGTACATAGTTCGGGTGTAGGACACTTGAGTGACTGGCTATAGGCCAAGTGGGAGATTGTTGGACAGTTATGACCCATAGCGTCGTTATTTGTATAGATAATGGTGTTGTTTTACAAATTAACTATGTGACAAAGGAAATTACTCTTTTATCATTTGTGATTAGATCACCAAGATGTATAAATGATGAAAGGTCCATATGATTAGTTCCTGGATTGAGATGATATGAGACAGTATCAATCCACAAATGTTTAATCATTAAATATCCCTAGTCAGAGTATTATCGAGATTGGACATCGATAATGCGAAAAAGACTAGTATTACATTTGTGCGCGTTGTGAGGGCATAACGGCATAGTTCTCATATATTTGGGTATAGGATACTCATACAAGTGTAATAGGAGGTTGTGTTTTACCGATGGTACGGGAAACAGCTTCGCTCTGGATAGACCCCTCGGAATTTCATTGGTAGTATGACTATGTGTCTATGGAAGTCCGAATCAGGGTAGGTGTATTTGGTCTTAACCTGAGACTTGCACCGCTAATACTTGCGACAATCAATGTACTTTGGTTTTGGTCGTCCAGGGCTTTAACAGGTTCTGTGTACGCCTCTTCTGGGTATATTGAGAATCGTAGTGTATTGGGTGTGATGTCGAGATGGAAGTATCACTCCAGTCATAGTGGAGATGATGATCACGTAGGATACGGAACTGGTTCGCTTATATACTGCAGTCATCGGGATAATATGACTAGGTCATGATTATCCGATTATAGAGACTAGTTACCAGAGATCCGATATGTGCTTCGTACGGGGCAGACACATTTCCAGCCTCAGGCCTTGCACGTGACATCCGATACTGGATCGAAATACGCAATACTACGTATTCTACGCCTGATATAGATCACATATTCCTGTAAGGATATTTCTGGAGAATTAGGTAGGCATGGCGCTTTGCTAGAAGCCAACCTTGTCTTGTAAATCGGTAAAAACGTAGTACTAGGTACGTACGTGTTCGGATAGTCCGACGACCGGATTTACTGCCAACATATCTGGGGATCTCATGGGTCACTTCCCGAAGATTCACCGATGACGTATGACTCGCACTTTATTAATCTTGGATTAATTAGATGAGAGAGAAAATTAATCTAGGATTAATTGCGGAGATATTTTATCTAGGATAAAATATCATTTAAAGAGAGAGAACGATTAATTTGGAATTAATCGATAAAATAATATATTCGATATATTATACGAAATTGGATTTCGACGCGGAATTAAAATTAGATTTTAATTCGGGCGAACGAGTTAATTTAGAATTAATTCGTTAGCGACGTGAATAGTAATTTTGCTAGGCAAAGTTATTAAATTAAATTAGATTTAATTTCGTTGCAACGGAAAATTCGTTAATTTGGAATTAGCGAACCCGTGCCCGAGAGTGTTTGCGGGCGCACTCGCAATGTGAATTAATGTGCGACCCACAAGTCACATCAAGCGTCAAATCACTAGTCAATCGATTGATGTGATTCCTAGTCACTTTGAGTGATTTGACAACTTGTCATGAGTGATGTGAATAGTGATGGAATGGTAGTTGGCAAAGCTTTAATGCTTTGACTTTTGGAAAGTGGATTTGTGTATTAGATTTTTGAAATCTAAAAACCAACACACTTAAATTTTTCTACCTTCTATCTTCTATCTCCCTTTACACTGTTTGGAACCATTTCCCTCTCTCCCTATCTCGGCTTTGAAGCCTTTTCTTTCTTCCATGGCCGATTGGATCAAGGATGAAGATGGTGATTTTTGTGGCAAAAATCACCAAGAGCTAGCACTCAAAAGAGGACATACAAAGGTGATAGGGAACTAATTTCGTGAGCTTGGAATCACCATTTGAGAAGCTTGGAGCTTGGAGCATCAATGAAGGACATCCATGGAGGTTGACCGAAATTTTGGAAGAGCAGAAAAAGCCCACTGCCGTGAGCCACCTTGGAGGGAGCTTGAAGTTTTATTGTTCGTCGCATCGCTCAACCGATCATTGTGAGTATTCCGCACCTCCTTGATGTATTCGTATATTGTTTCATTGCTTAAAACGATCTCGGTTAGACCGTAGAAACCCAACAAGACCTCCCAGTAAAAAAGTCACTAATTTCAAGTTTTCCGCTAAATATTAGGATGTTTCCAGTAGCTTTGTAGAGTCGCATAAAGATATAAATTGAATTGTTTGTGTATTAGTATATTGAATCTGTGTATATAGTAGAATCCGAGAGAAATCGGAGCTAATTTGATCGATCCGATAAGTAAGTGAGTTTCCGGTAAAATCGGGTCTCGCATGCATCTATGCTTTACTGAACTTAATTAAGGATATAGATTAATTATGATGATACGATATTATTTGAGTAATTCCATAGAGGTTCGGAGGGCTTAGGTTCCTTCCGTAGCGTTTTCAAAAACTTTTCATAATATTTTTCGGAAACGCGTAGTTTCCATATTTGAGCTACTAGATTGACATAGAACAATGTTTAATGATGTAATATGAGTATTTGATGTATTATGAGTGTAGACACTGCATTTTTGCATATAAGTCCCGATGATGAGTCTCGTACGGAGGCACTACTCTTTAGGTTGCGGAATTCGCGGGAAACGAATGTCGGAAGGGGAAATTCAAAATAAGTATGTCATCGGATTCAATTCACATGTTCACTGCTTTCGTTCGTGCTGCGTTCGTGAACACGTTCGAACGTCAAGCAGATTGCGGGCATTCGTGTAGCGTTGAATAGGTGTTCGAACGATGTCGGTACTTCTGGTTTTGTTGCTAGCCTCACGCCCAAGCCCAATTAGCCCACCAACACCCACCCAAAAATAATTAAAAACATTTAAAACATGTCACAAATTAAAATAATATCCTTCCTAAATTAAATAAATCACATTCCAATCTAAATAATTCACATACCTAAATAAAACAAATCAAATATATCCCTTCCCTAATCGAACACCAATTAAGATATTCACTCCCTAAATTATACACATTTTTCCTTTCATAAACCAATCAAGACACTTCCCTTTTTTGAGGATTCCCTTCCTTACCTAGAAACCCTAGAAACCATTATAAAAAGAAGCCTAAACCAACCTTTCACACCCTAGCTCATTCTCACAAAAACACAAATCCAACTCTTGCTCTCTCCTAGCTCTACACGCCCAAGACAAAAATAGCAAGCAAAATAATTCTCTTTTCCTCCTCCCTCTAGCAACCGAAAATATCACCCCTAAACACCCCTCCCTTGCACGCACACAACCCTCACAAATTACCCACTGTCCAGTCTTTCCTTGCATGCATACAGCCATCCAAAACAGCCTTGTAGTGACCAAATAAATTGCCTTAAAACACACCACCGTAACCATCGAAAATAGTCCCCGAAATTGCACTGCAGTGACCGAAAATCACCCCTCAAACAGCAGCAAAATAGAGGAAATGATAGCTCAAAACAGCGAAGCAACGAACGAGAGCAGTGGACTAGTGAACCGGAGGAATTACGAAGCATCAACCCTTTCGACGGCCGTGTAACGCACTTTCGAGAGAGGACCTAAGAGAGAAGACCCGAAGGCACCCTTCTTATTTATTCTCATCCTTTTTTTTTGTTTATTAGAATTCCTTCGCATGAGAGTCATTTGTTGATATATGTTGTGGTCTTTGAATGAATGGAACATGTGTTCTCTCTTGTGGTATATCGGATGGAAACCCGAACGTAAATTCCGTAGCCGAATCTGAATGGACGGTATTGCGGTTTGCACTCGGGATACAATGCCACATACCACTCGAGAGATTCACATATTTCGTTTCATCCAACCTTGTATTCGAGCATGATTGGGTTGCTAGTCTGTTATTTATTTTTTAAGCATGATTTAGTCATTAGTATGATATTACTTTCTGCATGTTACTTATTTATGCATTATGATATAGTGCGCATGGGAAAATCAATTTGGATTAAAGGTCCTCCATTTTGAGGGATAAAAAGCCCAAGGGCTACCTTTTCCACGACGTTTTGCCGCGCCGGACGGAGTATGTTTGATTGAATGTGAGATATGTTTAATCGAACATACGAGGTCCTATATTATTGTTGTCTTTATTTTATATGCATTGTAATATAATGTGCATGGGCTAACTAGAGTGGATTAAAGGTCCTCTATTCGAGGGAAATGCATGAAGGCTACCTTTACCACGATGTTTTGTCGCGCCTTTTATTATGTCATTTACCCTTTGCATATCATTGCTTTATTTACGCATGCATTGCATTCTCGTGCGCATGGGCTAACTAAGGTGGATTAAAGGTCCTCTATTCGAGGGAAATGCCTAAAGGCTACCTTTTCTATGATGTTTTGCCGCGTCGGACGAGGTGCACCCAATTGAATGTGAAATGTGTTCCATCGGGCACACGAGGTCCTACATTGTGTATTTGTTCATCCATATATGTGTTTGTGTCATTTCAGATGCCATTTTGGCAATCTCGTTCGAACGTGTTTCCAAATGCTACACGAACGTATGCATTCTGTCTCATCTCGTTCGAACGCATTTACGAACGCTACATGAATGTATGCATTCTGTCTCATTCTGTTCGAATACGTCTACGAACGCTACACGAACGTATGCATTCTATCTTATTCCGTTCAAACGCGTTTATGAACACTACATGAACGTATGCATTCTGTCTTATTTTCGTTCGAACGCGCCTCAGAACGCTACTCGAACGCTTGCATTCTGTTTACCGTTCGAACGCGTTTACGAACGCTACTCGAACGTGCATTCATTTTATTGTATCATGCATCAGGTCTCATCCCGTTCGAACGCGTTTACGAACGCTATACGAACGCAGACATTCTGTTTATCGTTCGAACGCGTTATCAAACGCTACTCGAACGCTTGCATGCTGTTTACCGTTCGAACACATTTACGAACGCTACACGAACGTGCACACACTGGACAGATTCCTTCATCATGTTTCATGCATGTTTGTTCCCTTAGTCATTCACTTCCCCATCATATGCTTAGTTAGCTCTCTTCAATATTTATGCCTTTACCATTATTGTTTGTTTATATTTTCCGCATTTATTCGATATGCTCATGAGATCGTGTGCTCGCTTTTATCATCAATGCATTTATAGTTGTTATTAGTTACATTATATACTTAATTGCCTCTCTTTAATATGCATGCTTGTACAATTATTGTTTATTTGCGTCTCTGTGTTTATCAATATAATGTGTTCATGAAATTATATGTTTGTAGTTATTCCAATTTATTTTTTTATGCATGAACTTAGAAGTAGATTATCTTTGGAAATATATGTTGCTTAGGCTTGGTTATATTATTGCACAAATCCTTTCATTACAAGTGGCATAAGTAAGGGACCATTCCGAACCCAACGGTTTGAGGTCTTCCCTTGCGAGGGGTGAGTGCGGCCTTAAATCATTTTCACGGTTCACACCGGGTGGCGACTCTATGTTATTTCTCCAGTTTAGTTCCCCCGCGGGCTATTCCGTACTCCCAACCGGGCCGCGAGCCCGGGACATCGTCGTTGATTTCTGTGTCCTACAATGAGTAATGAAACTGAAAACATATTTAACTTGGGTTTTCACGGAAGGTTGGGGAGTTTATGCTATCAATAAGTTTTCCATGATTAATGACTCTAACCTTCCGTATTTTATGTTAAAGATGGGAAAGTGAAAGGATAGCATCGACCCCAAGTAATACCTCACTGTGAACTCACCTTAGGTAAACAAGGTACGATAGTTGATTGTGTATTTAGATATGTGTATAGATTGCAAGCTCATAAAAATATGTAACAGTAGTTATGGAGTCTTATAAAGCATGAAATGAGAGTTTCTAGAAGTACAGTCAATGAGATTTATGAAGAACACGTATTGAAACAGATTGTCTGAAAGTATGCATAGCGTCGGATTTCTAGATAGCAAGTTATAAGAGGAATAGATACGAAATCGACACTTGATATCCAGTTATAGATATACTATTATTAGTGTGTGTCTTTGACAACCCCGATTTCACAGTGACACGTATTATTGTATTGAGGACTAGAAATAGACATAGTTGACGTTTTTGTAGTTAAATTTTTTAAAAAGTATAGCCAATAACTTATGCAGTCAAACTCCATACCAAAATTAAGTTCCCAGTGATGCGTTTGATAATTGTTTGGTGATGACATTACATTTGATTGATTTTGTTTGATATATTGTGATGTTTAAGTTTTAATAAGCTAGTTTCAGTATGAAAAGTTAGTATAACATTTGTTTCATTTTCAAAGATAAGCAAATCTTCAAGTAAAGTATATTTCAGTACTCAAGATGTAGAAGGGTTTTAATGAAGTTTTCCAGACTTCAGCTTAGTTTTTTGGGCTGAAACAACTTTAATCTGAGTGTGGATCCAGTTATATGAAATGTGTTGATATGTTTGATGACACATGCGAGCATTATTCATATGAATGTGTTTGTTGAAATAGGGCACGAGCCCACTTTGTATTTATTGGATAAGTGAGATGTCACCAGCTCGTAATTGATTGTGGTTGACTGTGTTGATGTGTATATGAATAATGACATTGCATTTGTATTGCATTGAATCACATGACTTACATGTTCATATGGTTGCTATGATGATGCATATGTATTTTACATACCCAGAGATACACGGTGCACATGGACAGATACAGATACAGGACCAGAGGGACGGCGATACGTAATGCCCCTGGATCCTAGTTACAGAGATATGGACAGATACAGATTCGGGCCTAGGGGGACGGCGATACGTAACGCTCCTAGAATCCAGTGCAGATCTAGATTCGGGACTAGGGGGACGGCGATACGTAACTCCCCTAGATCTCAGCCTCAATGTCGTAGGGAACAGCGATACGTAACGCCCCATGGCACTAGTTAGGTGTTTATGGGGACGACTATACATAACGCCCCTAAACATCAGATTTTACAGAGGATTTTAGACAAGTGCTTAAGGGGATGGTGATACGTAACGCCCCTAAATATCAGATTTTACAGAGGATTTCAGACATGTGCTTATGGGGACGGCGATACGTGATTCCCCTAATCACCAAGTTATTACAGTGTCTTTTAAAGTTTTCAGATAAAAGAATTTTTTTGAAGGTTTTATGTGATTTCTAACTATAGAGATTCAAAATTTTACACAAGAGTTTTACAAATTTATATAGTACGTAGGTTTTGATTTCACTGGTTATGAAATTGATTTTATCAGTTGTATGGAGATTTTCATGATAATCCTTTTGCATAACTGTTTACTTTTACAAAATAATTGATTTCCAACTGATTACCAAATTGGAATTTCATTTATAGGATTTTGATACTACTTGATCTTGTATACCATCACAGATTTTGAATTTGGTTATACTCCCAGCTGGCTTTGATATTTTCCAACATATGGGATTTCTTATATTACAAATCCATACAGTTTTCAGAGTTTGTATCAAAAGTTTTACGAAGTTTAGACATAGAAATTTTATCTTTTACATATAGCTTGCCTCACGGGGCCAGGTGCATTTGTTACTCTATCCTTATGTGATTCCAGAATTTGGGCCATGCTGGCTTTGATATCCTTATGGTAGTATGTACTATGTATAATTTATATGTTGAGATGCATGGTCGATTTGTGATATTAATAAAAGGTCGAGTGTTGGGTGTTTATCACATTTAGAATACACTTTGTGAGGATTCCAATGGATGGAATTAAGTGCATGTATCTTATGTTGTGTAGAGGTCCGAGGTTTCAGCTCAGTGTTTCAGTAAAAGTTTTACAGTTCATAGTTAGCAAATGCTTACGTTTTAGCTCACGTAATCCATATGAACTAACCAGCTATAGTTTAAGCTGACTAAACCACCACGGGTTTGGGATGGCCTTAGCCACGGGTTTGGGTGGTTTGGTAGGTAATAAGTTAATGAGATGGCAGAATTCCATAGATACGTATTATAGTATGGAACCGAGAAGATAAGCTTACTACAATGTTGCATTCAGTACATTGAGTAAATTATCATGATATAATATATGTAAACGGCCATCAGGTAGAAATGAGATTTATAAGTTTGTGTATATTTACATATATCTGAATCTTATTTATGTTCTTACAGTTACTTGATATTTTTACATAAGACATGAGCTACTTACTAAGCTTTATAGCTCACACCCCAACAGTTTGCTAGTTTTGCAAGTTCACATTGGACTTAAAGAGCTAGAATATTACTAGAGGCAACTCAAAGACAGCGGATCACCCTGATGCAGTAAAGTTGGTCTTGAGTCGTTGCATTGTTTTGGGATGTGTTATGGGCTCCCACAACCTTAGTTTTGTTTTTTTTTTGGTATCATATGTATAATTTTAATCATGATGAGCACGTAATTGTTTGTAGTTATCTATCTATTGTCAGGTCGGAGGCCTATTTTCTTATGAGTTGAGATATGTCAGGCCGGAGGCCTATTTGCTTATGAGTTGAGATTTGTCTGGCCGGAGGCCTATTTGTAAATGAGTGAGATTGGTTGTTTTTGAATTTAACTACAGGTCACCTCGAGGTAAATATTTTGATCCGGGTTTCATGATTTAAAGCAGAGGTCATGTCGAAATTCTAGTAGCATCAGTGGCTTATGGAGATGGGTTTTCCTGTCTCCTGCCGATAGAATCCTGGCTTCAGGCGGGATGTTACAGCAAAACTCCAAGATTTTAAAAAAACTCAAATTTTTTAAACTTTGAATTTATGTTCTTATTATAATTTACTAAGACCGAAATTAACTAAACAAACTTAAATTTGTAGAGAACTTTTCAAAATCCGGCACATTTGCTCACCATGTTGTTAAAAGAAATTATATTTGCACCACCTCCAATTTAGAAAACTATCTCTGCACCACCTATATGTTAGTAAGTTACCTCTGCACTACCTCTAATTTAACAAATTATTCCATTTTAAATAAGTAAATAAAATTTTATTTTTAAATACATATATTTATAAGTTATAACTAAAACTTTAAGACCCAATTCCAATTTCCACAAAAAACTTTAATTTTTTTTTAAGCATTAAGATATATTAATATTAATTTTTTTCCAAATCCATGTTCGAGTTTTTACCATCTATACTGTCAGGCTAGCTCAAATATTTTGAGGATAGTAACGCATAAAGAAAGAAAAAATTCTCCTGGGATGGGGCCCACAGAGGCCAAGTATGTTAGGGTGGAGAATAGGTAAATTTTTTATACCCGTTGGTTGGACGGGGCGTGTGAATAGGTATTGAATAAAAGCTTGTTATAATTTTGTGTTTTTTATGATAGTATTTACATGTATTAAAATTAAGTTTTTTTAAAAACTCTGCCCCGATTTTTGCATCCTAGTGTCAAACCGATTCTAGTATATGAGGATAATAATGTATAGTGATGGAAAAAGTTCCTTTGGGATGGGGCCCACGAAGGCGGTACGTTATGGTCGAGTATGAGTACAATTTTCTATACTCTTTAGTTGGATGAAACATGTAAACGGGTTTTGAATAGGGACTCGTAAATTTAAACTCGAAGTGCTCAGTGTCATTGTAAGAAAAACTTGAAAATAATATGTATTTTCATCTAATTTAAAATGGTTAGTTGATACTTGATAATTTCATAGTAGCCCACTTATTTAGTAACTAATCAAGTGCTTAGTATTTGCTTTTGAAAAAGAGTTGGACTATTCACACTCTCTCATAAATCCTTTTTCTTTATTTACTCAATTTTATAATTTTTAAAACTAATATAAACTCTTTTTTATAATACCTGTTTTAATGGTATAATTAAATCTAATTAAAATTATTACTCATGAAATTTCAATCTTTCAATTTTCTTTATGTCTGTACCAACCTCATCAATAGAGTTTGTTGACGGATGATTTTGGTCTCAGGGCAATATGGGAATATTACTCCCGAGACAATCCTCCCTCAATAGTGAATTTGTTCGGTTATGGGGGAACCGAAAGCAAACTTAGCAAAAGACAGATAAATACGCCAATCGACAAAGAGATTTAACGTGGTTCGGCTGGCTAGATTCAACCTACGTCCACAGACACAAACCGAATAATACTTTTTATTACTGAGATATGCTTCTCTGATATCTCTTGTGTTTTACAAGTATGATCGCAATGATCTTGATATTGATTCTCATGCCCCTTACGCACACTCTACCCTCTTATTTATAATAGTGTAGAAATCAGATTCCTTCTCCTACAAGAATTTCCTAGTTGAGACAATTTTCTTTTCCCATAAGGATTCCTAGTCAAAAACTACCTTCACTTCCTTCATTCTACTAGGACACTGACTTATCAGTTTACCCCATGAAAGTAGGACAACTTGTCATCTTATCCGTAAGAATAGGGTATCTTATCTTCTGGAGCATGTCTCGCCATATGCTCGGTCTTCATGAGGTCGGTCATGATGGTCTTTTGAACTGAGAATGCTGTTGTCGATCTGATAATGCCCGGTCATCCGATCTTATGTGGTCGGGTTACAGATCATAAGTGCTCGGCCCCCAACTCATGTGGTCGGGTCGGCATTAATGATTTTGACCGAGAAGGGAATTACCCTTTTTACCCCTGCCGTACTCCTTAAATAACATAAGTCCTGAAACACCATCAACATATGTCCCCTAATTCTCGGTAACAACGAGTTTGCGAGTTGATGCCGGAAACTATAAAAAAAGATGGTGTGCCAATGAATCCGTCGGTGGTCACTCCAGGAACCACAGAGAAAAATGTCTTGGCTGCTAATCTGGTCCTTCCTGCCACCCTCATGTGCTCAGTCAACGAGGATACCGATATCTACCCGTGGAGAAAATGCTTTGCCCTTATGCTGATGACGATCGACTCGGTGGGACGTAACCCGACCCCGAGCTGAAGAAAGACTTGGCTCTGGGGGAATATTAATCCCCATTCCAAAGAATCTGACTCGCCATATTATCTATGGAGTTCGAACCGGAACTCTATTTTTCGAGAACTTTCTATCGATGCGGAATTCCCCACTCATTATTCTTCGAATTGGTCGGTACATATATCAATCAAACGAATTTCGTTCCGTTCTGATGGGGTCAGATCAATTCAAGTCAGGTGGGATGTAACCCGACCCCGAGCTGAAACAAACATCGATCTCGGCGGTACAAGAGCAGACCCGAGCCGGGAAGAAAAATCGGTCTCGGCGGTACAGGAACAGACCCGAGCCAGAAAGAAACAACGGTCTCGGTGACACAAGAGCAGACCCGAGCCGGAAAGAAACATCGGTCTCGGCGGTACAAGAGCAGACCCGAGCCGGAAGGAAACATCGGTCTCGACGGTACAAGAGCAGACCCAAGCCGGAAAGAAACATCGGTCTCGGCGGTAAAAGAGCAGACCCGAGCCGGAAAGAAACATCGGTCTCGGCGGCACAAGAGCAGACCCGAGCCGGAAGGAAACATCGGCATCGGTCTCGGCGGTACAAAAGCAGACCCGAGCCGGAAAGAAACATCGGTCTCGACGGTACAAGAGCAGACCCGAGCCGGAAAGAAACATCGGTCTCGGCGGTACAAGAGCAGACCCGAGCCGGAAAGAAACATCGGTCTCGGCAGTACAAGAGCAGATCCGAGCCGGAAGAAACATAGGTCTCGGTGGTACAAGAGCAGACCCGAGCCGGAAGAAACATCGGTCTCGGCGGCACAAGAGCAGACCCGAGCCAGAAAGAAACATCGGTCTCGGTGGTACAAGAGCAGACCCGAGCCGGAAGGAAACATCGGCATCGGTCTCGGCGGTACAAGAGCACACCCGAGCCGGAAAGAAACATCGGTCTAGGCGGTACAAGAGCAGACCCGAGCCGAAAAGAAACATCGGTCTCGGCGGCACAAGAGCAGACCCGAGCCGGAAAGAAACATCGGTCTTGACGGTACAAGAGCAGACCTGAGCCGGAAGGAAACATCGGTCTCGGTGGTACAAGAGCAGACCCGAGCCGGAAAGAAACATCGGTCTCGGCGGCACAAGAGCAGACCCGATCCGGAAGGAAACATCGGCATCGGTCTCGGCGGTACAAGAGCATACCCGAACCGGAAAAAAACATCGGTCTCGGCGGTACAAGAGCAGACCCGAGCCGGAAAGAAACATCGGTCTCGGCGGTACAAGAGCAGACCCGACCGGAAGGAAACATCGGTCTCGGCGGTACAATAGCAGACCCGAGCCGGAAGGAAACATCGGTCTCGGCGGTACAATAGCAGACCCGAGCCGGAAGGAAACATCGGTCTCGGCGGTACAAGAGCATACCAGAGCCGGAAGAAACATCGATCTCGGTGGTACAAGAGTAGACCCGAGCCGGAAAGAAACAAGTGGCCTCGGCGGAACGAATCCAGCCCCGAGCCGATTAATCCTTGGGATTTATTCAGAAGGGAAGTGAATCACCTTTGAAGCCCTTATTGGATTTGGCATGGGCGTCCCCTTGCCAGACCTAATGAAAACAAAAACAAAACTTTGAAAGTAAAATAAAATAAAAAAAGACTCGGGTGACTTAACACTTATCTTAAAACAGCAGCACGGATGCCTCAAAACAGCGTCCTGTCCGAGGCCTCCAAAACACAATTTTGAATCTTTCAATTCAGAGTCTCGGCGAACCAGGATTTGGATCAAAGAGCGTTTAGAATGGTAAGGGCATATCCTATATACTTCAGGTCTCCATGGAGCCTGTGTACTGCTTGAGGGCTCCTCCTTACAACGCTGGAGCAAGCATAAGCTACGAGGGCACAATCCCTCCCCGTGCTATACCTCTCTTGGATCCGAATGATCAAAGAAATAGGGATAAAAAAGTGTCTGAAACATTAAGGGCATATTCATCCTTATGTTCGATAACACTGGAGCAAGCAAACGCTACAGGGGTATCATCCATCCCCGTGCTATGCTTCTCACGGATCAAAATGATCAAATAGGTAAGGATCAAAGAGTGTCTGAAACATTAAGGGAATGCTCCTCCTTATGCTCGGTAACACTGGAGCAAGCAAACGCCACGAGGGTATTATCCCTCCTCGTGCTATGCTTCTCACGGATCCATTGGTCAGACAAAACGTGTGGGAACATTTTCCCCATAGCTGTATTTCCCAAACCGGGCAGGCCAACCATCTTATGGGGGCACTCCCTCCCCGCGATGATATTCACATGTCGTCAATGCGCTCTATGCCTGGTCATCATAACTTCATGGTCAATATAATTATTCAAGTACCCATTCCGCGCCAGATCTTCCATTTGCTCCCGTATGTCTTTGCATCCATTCGTCGTATGTCCCCTCAAATTATGATGCATGCAATAGGATTTGTTATTCCTCCTGTCTGGCGAGAATCTCCTGAGATCGGGTTCTATCAAGAGACATTTTCCCTGGATTTCCATGATGATTTGCCCAGTGGTTTATTCAGAAGAATGTATGCCTCTTCCCCGGCCACATGGTTCACCTAGGTCGAGATTCTTTTTTCCTGGTCATCCCGAGGTACCGGTTTGAATTCCCTTCACCTCGGGGGCGGTTTTTTGAACTCCCTGTCTGGTTTGCGAGGAGCTTCCGCTCTCGCCGTCCGTTCTCTGATGGTTGTCCCCCTCCGGGAGATCCTTTCTTCATTCTCCAACGAAACAAACTTCCGCGCTGTTTCCAGAGCGGTGGCATAGTCTGGTGTATCTTGGATCCTCAAGTGTGTCCACAACTTTCCGATCTTTAAAGCTCCTTTCAAACTCTCCAAGGCCTTGAGCGACTCATATCCTCCGACCTCGAGCACCATGTTATGGTACCGCTCAATGAAGCCTTCAGGGGTTCATTGTCCCCCTGTTTCATGAGCTTTAACTCCTCAATGGTCTTCTTTGGGACGCAGACCCCTTTGAAGTGCCGAACAAATGACTTCCTGAGTTGCGCGAAGCTTCCGATGCTCCCTAGGGCTAGACTTCTTGAACCATAAATGGCAGGACCCCCCCAAGGTTAGGAGGATACTTTGCAAACGGCATCCCCTACTACTCTTTGGACCTCCATTAGCAGGATAAAACTCTCATTATGGGATTTTGGATCAGTGTGGTCTTTGTAGAGCATCATGGATGGCATGTTGAATCGCCTTGGGAATTTTACCGACCTTATTTCTTCTGTGAAGGGAGATTCAACCTCGTCGTCCCGAGTATCTCCCGTCTTTGTTTTGAGGTTCGCTCCCCCACTTGGCCATTTCTTTTCTTAACCAAGATTTTATACTGCTATCGGTGTTACCGTGCCGCCTCCTGCGTCCTTCTTTGCGTCTGTCACCCCAGGTACGGCGTTCCTCATGGCTTGAGATTTCCCGTCCGGTTTCACTATCCTTCATATCTCCCCTTCTGGTGTCGTGGGGGCCTTCATAGGAAGAGTCTGGTGACTGTCTCCCCTCTTCTTCTTCCTACGTGTCCTCCGTTTGTAAGTCTTTTTCTACTACTACGGACCTCATCCCGTAGGGTCCCTTCCTCCTCGGTTCATTGTCATCACTCACATCTGTGACTCTTTTTCCTTGCGCTTTTTCGCCTCTCCTCCGACTGGCTTCGGCTTCAAGTCTCTCATTATTCATCTCTTCCATCCTCTCCAACCTGTTCATCATGGACTTCAACATGTTTTGATTTTCCTCCCTTTCTTTCCTCATATTTTCCTCTATTTTCTCCATCCATTCTGCTGTTGAACTCCCTGACGACCGGGGATTCCCATCTTCTTCCATCGTCTTACCACGCGAGCTGCTTTTCGTTGATTCCCCACAGACGGCGCCAACTATTGACGGATGATTTTGGTCTCAGGGCAATATGAGAATATTACTCCCGAGACAATCCTCCCTCAATAGTGAATTTGTTCGGTTATGGGGAAACGAAAGCAAACTTAGCAAAAGACAGATAAATACGCCAATCGACAAAGAGATTTAATGTGGTTCGGCTGGCTAGATCCAACCTACGTCCACAGACACAAACCGAATAATACTTTTTATTACTGAGATATGCTTCTCTGATATCTCTTGTGTTTTACAAGTATGATCGCAATGATCTTGATATTGATTCTCATGCCCCTTACGCACACTCTACCCTCCTATTTATAATAGTGTAGAAATCAGATTTCTTCTCCTACAAGAATTTCCTAGTTGAGACAATTTTCTTTTCCCATAAGGATTCCTAGTCAAAAACTACATTCACTTCCTTCATTCTACTAGGACACTGACTTATCAGTTTACCCCATGAAAGTAAGACAACTTGTCATCTTATCTGTAAGAATAAGGTATCTTATCTTCTGGAGCATGTCTCGCCGTATGCTCGGTCTTCATGAGGTCGGTCATGATGGTCTTTTGAACTGAGAATGCTGCTGTCGATCTGATAATGCCCGGTCATCCGATCTTATGTGGTCGGGTTACAGATCATAAGTGCTCGGCCCCCAACTCATGTGGTCGGGTCGGCATTAATGATTTCGACCGAGAAGGGAATTACCCTTTTTACCCCTACCGTACTCCTTAAATAACATAGGTCCTGAAATCAAAGCTATAGAATATTCAAAAAGATTTTAATTGGATTTTGGTAATATAGCAATCGACAATAGTATATCACTTTCAACAAAGCCAACAGAATTATATAGTGGAGCCCTTCTTTGGAGGAGTTACCGAGGCATATGGCTGAGCGAAACATGGATAACGTAAAATCCAAATCTGATAGTTTGCGGTTAATCAAAGTCAAAGGCCCCAAGAAACTTTCCCATGCAACACAGACGACAAACCCATAAGAGAAAGGAAAGAATTCTACAATGCCATCTCAAGTCAGCCATAAGAAAATAGAGGATGAATCCATTACACATATGTCTGAAGAAGAGCTTGATGATGAAATTCCCTTAATGCTTCACCATAAACCGAGGTATGGAATGCTTCTCCAGAAAATAGAGGATGAATCCATTACAAAGTGGAAATGCTCACAAAGGTATGGAATGCTATACTGCAAAAAATGACTGCAATTAAATGCAAGGACAATGTCATCTTCACCATAAACCGCACTATGACGGATTATAAGTCAAGAACATTATGCGACTGAGGGTCAGGAATAATCTAATATCGCTGCCTATGACTAAAAGATTGGGGTATCATAAGCTAAAGATTGAATTGGGCTACGAGGGCCCAATCAAAGTTCTGGCCCACCTTGTTGAAGACAGCTGCAAAAGGGTTGCCTCACCGTTTTGACGTAGGCAGTCATACAGATGCAGCCAGGGGAGGATCCTTTGGAGGATCCGGATTTGGATGATTAATGGTCGGCTCAGATTTTGAGGAAATCTTCACCGATGGGGAGATTTGTTGAAGACAGCTGCAAAAGGCTTGCCTCACCGTTTTGCAGCTGGCCAACTTGGCCACTGCAAGCAACAACTCATGAGCAAAGAAACAGCTCATGAGCAAGCTGTGTAACGTGTCCAAACCGCGTGGCACTGTTCACGCGGTTTGGGCACTATAAATTGAGCCCTAAATCCATTGTTTCAGTATCCCATAAATCCCGAAAGTGAGTATAATAGAGAGAAAAGTGGTTGTGAGAGGTTTTTTGTAAAGCTTGGATTGTGTAAGCTTTGTAATTCTTTTGTTCGTAATATAAAAGAAGAGTTTTCTCTCCAATCACCTCTATCGTGTGTGTTTTATCACAACAAGTGGTATCAGAGCTAAGGTTACTCGGAGAGATCCCGAAACTCAGAAACAGAGCTTCGGTTCGGAAAGTCGGTTCCGACGAAAGTTATCGAAAATCGATTTTGAGCATACCATCAAACTTTTCACGGCGAGACGAGCACGGTGGTATTTTCCGGCGATCGATCGGAGGTCAGATGAAGATTCACGCGCCGCACGCGCCAGGCAGAAGCATCCTCACGAGCTCCACGCGCAGTAACGTGCCGCACGCGCTGGTCAAGGAAGAAGACGACCACGTCAGCGCCACGTGTCGCCCAGTCAGCGCCCAGTCAGCGCCACGTCAGCGCCCAGTCAGCAGTCGAGTCAGCTGCCACATCATCGGACACGTCAGTGACACGTCAGCACTTGCCACGTCAGCGGTGTCTGGTAAATTTCTGGAAATTACAAAATTTAGCCCCTATACTTTCAGAAATTTTTCAATTTAGACCCTAAACTTTTTTTAAATTGTATTTTAGTCCCTGAACTTTTCCGTAATTGCATTTTGGCCCCTGGACTTTCGGAAATTGCATTTTGACCCCTATAATTTCTGAAATTTGCAAATTGGTCCCTGAGTCGGATTTTGACAAACGAAGTGTCATTTCCACCATTTTCGACCATTCCGGACGCAACGGTGAGGTCCGTTTTTTGAAATTCTGCTTAGAATTTTTTGTGATGGAAGGGGCAAAAACGGAAAAATGGTTTTGTTAACTAGTACAAACTATTTCACATGGAGAGGAAGGATGAAAGACCTCTGTATGTGAAGGACTATGATGGATCGGTATTTCTGGAGCAGAAACCAGAAAGAATGACCGATGGAAGTGGGCTAATCTTCACCAGAAAAATGCAGTATTATTCGTCAGTGGATCGACGATAGTATCGTCAACCATGTCAGTGAAGAAACAAATGCACGTGTCTTATGGGGAAAGCTGGAGGAGCTTTTCTGAGCAAAGACTGGAAACAACAAGCTGTACTACATCAAGAAGATGATGGGGTTGAAATACCAGGAAGGTACAGCTGTGGCAGACCACATCAACGATTTCCTCGGAACCATGAAAGAACTGTCTGGATTGGGCATAGACTTCGGTGATGAGGTAAATGGTTTAATACTCCTTAATACGTTACCAGAATCTTGGGAAACGTTCAGATTTACGGTGATAAATTCAGCCGCAGATGGGAAAGTCACTATGGAGATGACAAAGACCAGGATCTTCGAGGAAGAAAAGAGGACGAGAATGCAGGAGTCAGCATCAGCCTCAACCTCAGAAGCTCTAGTGATAGAAAAGAACACCAGAATGGGGAGGAGTAAAAAGCGATGCCCAGGTAGACCAGACAAGAACCGGGGGAAATCAAGAACAGAGATATTGAGTGCTACCATTGTAAAAAGAAAGGCCATATGAAGCGGGATTGCTACAAACTGAAGAACGAGCAGTCCAGGAGAGATGGTGACTCTAATCAAGAAAGAGTTGCTACTACCACCGAGAAAACCTCCAAAGACTTCTGCATAATATATAAGAAGATGTTGTGAATCTTGCCAGCCACGAGACCAGTTGGGTGATAGATAGTGGCGCATCCATACACGCCACATCTCGCAGAGACTTCTTTTCATCTTACACACCAGGGGACTACGGTGCTGTAAGGATGGAGAATGACGGACAGTCCAAAGACGTCGGTATTGGAGACATCTGTCTTGAAACAGACAACGGAACAAGGCTAGTGTTGAAGGGATTCAAGCACACCCCAGATATCCGGTTAAACCTGATCTCAACAGGCAAGCTGGATGATGAAGGTTTCTGCAGCACCTTTAGTGACAGATGCTGGAAGCTCACTAAAGGATCAATGGTCGTGGCACGAGGTAAGAAAGATTCAACTCTGTATTTGATGCATGCTAAGCTTTCAAATAGTAGCATAAATACAGTTAACAGTAATGAGGCAGCCGAGCTATGGCACAAAAATCTCGGTCACATGAGTCAAACGGGGATGGAGATACTACGCAGGTGGAATGTTCTTCCGAATGAAAGAACTCACACTTACGGAAGTGTGAACACTGCATGGCTGGAAAGCAGAACAGAGTGTCCTTCCAGAGCTCCCCGCCTCAACGGAAACAACGAGGTACTAGATCTTATACATTCAAATGTATGCGGTCCGATGCAGACACGAACACTCGGAGGGTCACTGTATTTTGTTACATTCATTGATGATCATTCAAGGAAGATCTGGGCATACACCTTGAAGAGAAAAGATCAAGTGTTGGGAGTATTCAAAGAGTTTCACACCCTGGTAGAGAGATAAACCGGCAAGAAACTCAAATGCATCAGAACAGACAACGGTGGAGAATACAGAGGTCCGTTTGATCAATACTGCAAGATGCAAGGAATCCGACATCAAACGACACCTCCGAAGACACCTCAGCTGAATGGCCTAGCTGAGAGGATGAACAGAACCTTGTGCGAAAGGGTCAGAAGCTTGTTGTCACAAGCCAAGCTGCCGAAGACATTTTGGGGGGAGGCACTCAACACAGCAGTACATGTTTTGAACATGTCCCAAGCGGTCACACTGAAAGGTAATGTTCCTAACCAAGCTTGGACAGGTAAAGAAGTGTCATACGAACACTTGCATGTCTTTGGGTGCAAAGCTTTTGACACATTCCAAAGGACGAGAGATCCAAGCTTGATGCAAAGACGCGACAATGTGTCTTTATTGGCTATGGTCATGATGATTTCGGCTACAAACTGTATGATCCTGTGGAGAAGAAGATTGTCAGAAGCCGAGATGTTGTCTTTGTTGAAGACCAGACCATAGAAGATATCCGAAAGGAGATGAAGACAATGCCCCAGCAATACAGAAATGTGAATCCAGAACCTCATACACCGGTCCCAGTACGAGTTGAATAAAAGGTTCCCAGACATGAGGGTACAGGTGATGAAGCTCCCAGAGATGATAATCATGATCAACCACCAGTACCAGAAGTTCCACCAACAGTTCCATAGAGAAGGTCTGACAGAGAGAGGCGACCTTCAACCAAATACTCTGCATATGAGTATGTGCTGCTTACTGACGGGGGAGAACCCGAGAGCTACCAGGAGGCTGTGGAAACAGAAGATAGAGAAAAGTGGGAGGAAGCCATGCAAGATGAGATGAAATCTTTGCATGACAATCACATTTTTGAGTTGGTGAAATTGCCAAGAGGCAAAAGGGCTTTGAAGAATAAATGGGTGTACAGGGTGAAGCAACATGAGCACACTTCACAACCCCGGTACAAAGCCAGATTAGTTGTCAAGGGATTCAATCAGAGGAAAGGCATTGACTTCGATGAAATTTTCTCTCCAGTTGTGAAGATGTCATCCATCAGAGTGGTACTCAGCTTAGCAGCAAGCCTCGATCTGGAAGTTGAGCAGATGGATGTCAAGACCGCATTTCTTCACGGGGATCTGGAAGAAGAAATTTACATAGAGCAACCAGAAGGCTTCAGAGTCAGAGGGAAAAATGACTATGTGTGCAGACTCAGGAAAAGCCTCTACGGTTTGAAACAGGCACCGAGACAGTGGTACGTGAAGTTCGAGTCAGTTATGGGGGAGTAGGGATACAAGAAGACTACTTCAGACCATTGTGTTTTCGTTCAGAAGTTTTCTGACGATGACTTTATCATCTTACTGTTGTACGTAGATGATATGTTGATAGTTGGCAGGAATCAATCGAGGATTGATAATTTGAAGCAGCAACTGAGTAAGTCTTTTGAGATGAAAGACTTGGGGCCAGCTAAACAGATTCTTGGCATCAGGATCAGCCGTGATCGGAAAGCCAAGAAGTTATACTTGTCACAGGAGGAGTACATCGAGAAGGTACTTCAGAGATTCCAGATGGACAAGGCTAAAGCGGTTAGCACTCCTCTTGCTACCCACTTTAGATTAAGTACGCAGCAGAGTCCCTCTACTGAGACAGGGAAGGAGGAAATGAAACAGGTTCCATACACCTCAGCAGTGGGAAGTCTAATGTATGCCATGGTGTGCACGAGGCCAGACTTAGCACACGCAGTTGGATTGGTCAGCCGGTTTATGTCAAACCCAGGACGGGAACACTGGAATGCGATCAAATGGATCATGCGGTATCTTCGAGGCACATCCAAGATGAGATTATGTTTTGGAAGCAGCGAACCAGTGTTGATGGGCTACACCGATTCAGATATGGCAGGAGATGTGGATACCCGAAAGTCTACTTCGGGGTATCTGATTACTCTCTCAGGAGGAGCTGTGGCATGGCAGTCGAGGTTGCAGAGATGTGTTGCACTCTCTACAACAGAGGCAGAATTCATCGCAATGACAGAAGCTTGCAAGGAATTGCTGTGGATGAAGACATTCATTCAGGAATTGGGTTTCAAGCAGGAGAAGTACATTTTGTACTGCGATAGCCAGAGTGCTATCTATCTCGGTAAAAATTCGACATTTCACTCGAGGTCAAAACATATCGATGTGAGGTATCACTGGATACGGGACGTCATGAGCTCAAGGCTGATAGAACTCAGGAAAATTCACATCGATGACAACAGTGCCGATATGTTCACGAAGGTCTTACCGAATGAGAAGCTTGAAATCTGTTGTGCCATAGCCGGGATGACAAAACTCTCCACATAATCAGAGTGGGGAGATACAGAGAACTACGATTGGCTTGATCCCAACTCAGGGTACGTAGGCAGTCATACAGATGCAGCCAGGGGAGGATCCTTTGGAGGATCCGGATTTGGATGATTAATGGTCGGCTCAGATTTTGAGGAAATCTTCACCGATGGGGAGATTTGTTGAAGACAGCTGCAAAAGGGCTGCCTCACCGTTTTGCAGCTGGCCAACTTGGCCACTGCAAGCAACAACTCATGAGCAAAGAAACAGCTCATGAGCAAGTTGTAAACGTGTCCAAACCGCGTGGCACTGTTCACGCGGTTTGGGCACTATAAATTGAGCCCTAAATCCATTGTTTCAGTATCCCATAAATCCCGAAAGTGAGTATAATAGAGAGTAAAGTGGTGTGAGAGTTTTTTGTAAAGCTTGGATTTGTAAGCTTTGTAATTCTTTTGTTCGTAATATAAAAGAAGAGTTTTCTCTCCAATCACCTCTATTCGTGTGTGTTTTATCACAACACACCTCAATGAATCTAGTGGAAGGTGCTTGTTTCCATCTCCTTATTCAAAATATATATTGTCCATGATGATGGCAGCTATAGAAGTTAAATTTATATGGGACAGATATAATATTCTCATATGTATGATATCTATTAATTAATAATTTTTATTATGTGTGTATGTGAAAATATTAGTGAGAGAACACATCACGTCATCCGTACATCTATTCCATACAAATATTTGCCATTATTGAAAATCTCGAATCCAATACCAAATGGTGTGAGATCATTTGAATAAAAAAATCAAATTATTATTCGAGATGTATTTTTATCCTAAACTTAACTTTTTTGTTTAAAAAATCACGAATTTCAATCGAGATGCGAGATCTCGAACCGTTTAATCCTAAGTTCACGATAACTTTTCGTCTCAAATCTATTATCGGGACGGGATCAAAATTGAAATAAGTGTTTTTAAAAAAAAAAAATTAAAAAAAATCTAATCCCAAAATACTTAATTTGTTTTTATTAGAATATTATGTTATGGTTAAAATCCCTAAAATATCAAATAACCTTAAGTGATCAAGATACCGATTGCCATATCAAATGGCAGCAATGCTGGTGATTGAATTTGGCTTGCATTTACCTAATTTGCTGAAGGTACGTTATTCATTATGATTTGGTTCGTGCCGTAACTCGCAATTCGAATACTTTGACTTTTTAATTAATTTTCAAACAATTAAGTGTAAAATTTATTAAAATTTCCTCCAGTTACGCTTACTTTGGACTATTTGGCACAATTTCATATTAGGAGTGTTACTTTGTTTGAATTCAGTGAACTCATTTGTCGATTTGTATAATTTTCAATTCATTTGTTTATTGAAATCCATTTCATTTTCAATTTCAAAAAATAAAAATAAAAAAATAAAAAATTGAAAGAAATAAAGAAAGAATCAATACTAGATATTATGGGATTATGGGTAGGCAAAATTCTTGTATTTGTATCAACCTCCCAAACCCATTAATTTATTTTATTTTATTTTGTATTTGAAATTTGAAAAAAGACAATTGATTTTTGAGAAGATTGTCTTTTTTTTTTTTTTTTTTTGGAAATATTGAAAATTTCACCGTCAAATCACCTAACTGAGATTAAGCAGTAGGTAAAACCTATGTATGTCTCATAGTCTTACAAGAAATACACATCTAAATTCGAACTTAAGATTTGAGCAATCAAATTCTAAACCTTATATTACCAAACTACACACCCTTAGGGGTTACTTTTATTGAGTTTGTATAGAATATATGATGAAATCGAAATTGAAGATAAAATCATTTGAATTATTTGAAATCTCGTTCAACCAAGAGATCGTTAATCAAAACCATTCCCCACTTTATTATTTTTCTTTAAATTGAAATTTGAAACAGCGGCAATTGATTTTTCAGAAGACGGGCTTTTTGTTTTCTTGAGTTTGTATAGAAAATTTAATGAAATGAAAATATAAAGATAAATTCGTTCGAAATGCTTAAATTTTCATTCAACGAAGAAGCTGTTACATCAAAACCATTCCCTACCTCCCTCCTTTCATTTCTTTTACAGGACAAAAACTGGATCAAATGCACTACCATTCTTGTGTACAAGTGTAATGTTACATCAAGGTTTATTATGGAGTTAAAAGTATGAAATTAAGTTTCCACATAAATTATTGGATGATATTTAAGTTATGGATGAGTATAATCAGTTTCGGTTCATATAATTAAGTTAAAATTGGTTTTTAATTAAGTGTAACCGGAATCTACTTGATTAAATAGGATATCCTATTAATTGGTTCCGCTTGGAATCGGGACCTGTCCAATTAAATAGGGTACTCTATTAATTAGTTCTAATTCGGTTCTAGTACGGTTCCATTCCGATTCTGATTTACCCTATTTATTTATTATTATCAAACTTTGAAAATATAATATTTCCGATACTTGAATATTACATAATATTCTTGGCAACTGTCCATACAGAAATAAAATAATAAATAATACTACATATTGCATAATATTTTTGACTCGATACATAATATTCTTGTAGGAAATTGGGTTTAAATTGAGCTTTAATTTGGGTTATGAAATAGGATTTAAATTGAGTTTTAAAATTGGTTATGAAATTGGGTTAAATTAAGTTTTAATTTGGTTCCGAAATTGGTTCTAAATTCGGTTTCCAAAACAGGTTCCGATCCAGTCCGGTTCAGTCCATAACAGAACTGAAACCGGACCGTTTAAATTCGGTTCTTCCATTTCGGAATCGGACCGGTCCAGTTCCAACTGGTTCCAGTTCCAAACCCGAAAATCCGGTCCGATTTCAACCGGTTCCGATTCTATAAATTAAGCCACATTTTTAAGCTTGTTTATAGTATCTTTAGTACAATACTAGTAGTTGGTGTTAGTGAAAAATATGATTATGATTAATTGGTCAAAAACCAATGCCTCTGAAACAATTACAACTGCGGCAATTTTTATTTTGCAATTGGAATTCCCCAGCCCATGTGATTTTCGAACATTGTATTTTTACAAATAATTGGTTTGGTTCCTTGAATTTATTTGTGTGATTTTTGGGTTGTTACAGGACATGTAATGAAATTGAAAGCTCCATTTGTTTTTTTAACCAACTCTCGAATGATTACTCGATTCTTGATTCGGCCCGAACTTGCTCGGGATAGATTGAAAATTAAGTATCAATTCAGGAGTTATTAGACACTAATTTTTCGGTATCCGAATTTCCCAAGTCTCTGATCCGAAGATGCCCAATACTGTTTTATTGTAAATGTAATCTAATTTAGTTCTAGAGCAACCATTGGATTTGGATTTGGATTTTTAACTCGTCTTGTTAAGTTGCCCAAGGCACGTACTGTCTAATGTAAAATTTAGATCGATGGGTATTTCCAGTACTATGCTAGTTGGTAGCATGGTAAAGGTCTATTCTGATGTTAGAGAATAATTTAAAAACGCTAAATAATAAATTGAGTAATGTTACTTGAACAAAATAACAAAAAAGGGGTAATAAACATAATCAAAACATAAATGTGATCTTATTAGTTCTGACTATTTTGTTCAGATTCAGTACCGTTTTTCGTCTTCATTCAAAATTCATAATAGAGTTTGAGGCGGAGCCTTCTTCTTTAGCAGGCCGGACAGTTGGCTTGTGTCTTTAGACACGTGCGGCAGAAACAACTTGAGATAATTGACAATCTCAAGAAACTGATGTATCTGCTTTCTGGACACATTTTACTCGGACTCAGTTTTGATCTATACACTACTTGCTTGTTCCTTCATTGAGACATTGGTTCCTATTCATCCTCTCAGTTTGTTACACAGTAAGTAAGTCAAAGCAAAAGAGCGTACTCACAATGGACCTTTAGGCCATGGAGAGCCGTCGTGTGTCCAGACAAGAAGGCGTGAGCAAAGGCGGTCCGAACGTTTCATTCCGAGATTCGTGAAGAAGTATCCAGGGAGATCCCCAAGGGGCATGGTTTGGTGGTGTAGGGTTCAAGATCTCACCTTGAGATCTTGGGTTCGAATCCAGGGAGTGCGTTTCTCGTAAGAGTCTGGGACAGTCGGGGGTTTTACTTACTCTGCTTAATCCCGGAATGGATGGTTTGGCGGGTTTCCAACAATTCCGAAAAAAAAAAATAATAAATAAATAAATAGAGGATCCTTCATTAGTATGGTTATCAAAAAATTGTTGCAATTGATTTATTCTGCCTCCAAGTAACTTCTAGTTTGTTAACATCATTTCCTATTGAAGGCATTAATGGAATCAAAATATTAGCTAATAATGTTAGCATCTTCTGTTTCCTATCAAAAATAATAAAATCGTGATAGGCCAAAAGAATAATAAGAAAATGACAAATACATGATTGAATACTTCAAGTGAATAAAAATGTATACAGACCCATGAGCCCAAAATGTCAAGAAACCTGTAACCCCATTAAAGTTTCAGAATTGATGGAATTTAAGCAACAACAGTAAAAGAAAAAGGTTGAAGCAATGGGGTCTTGAGAGTTTGATTTGTTATATCTAATCACACAACAACTATGAGAAAACTAAAAGTAATAAGGTGACCTAAACCATTTCTGTACCTGCTACTGCTACTGCTCCAATAATTTCCGGTTCTTGCGAATGTGTTTTTGGGTGCGTGTCTATCATTATTCTTAAATAAAACGAAGTTATATGAACAATCACGTCTTAAACATCCCATATCAGTCCACATCTCTGCCCCTCAACCAATTTTACAACTAACACTGTAACAGACTTACCAGTTACCACAATTCCAACCACTTTGTAATGTAAATCCAACCCTTGGCCTAACCTTTTGTATAAAAATTTAATAGACTATGGTCTCTAAAATTAGATGACTTATAATTCTCATCTCATTTTGAACCAACTTCACATGTCATAAACCTTCATCTGCTTCAATGGAAACCAGCTTCACCATCAATGGAGTATGGAGAATCTGCACATTGGCAAGTTTCATAGGCTGCATTATCTTTGTTCTTTGTCTCAACCGTGGCCGCAACAATATAAACCTTTCCACTGTTCAAAGCATAGCTATATCCATAACCCCTTCCACTGAGTTCACCACTTTCCTTGAGAATGAGAACCCAGTTGAGGAAAAAAAGCTATGCAATATTTTCAATGGAAAATGGGTTTATAATGCAGAGACCAGTCCTTTATATAATGAAGCACAATGTCCATTTCTTGGTGATCAAGTAAGCTGCCAAAGGAATGGCAGACCAGATGTTGAGTATGAGAAGTGGAGTTGGGAAGCTGAAGGGTGTGAGATTCCAAGGTAAGCTATAATGCATTGCCTCACTTTTCAACTCTATTTGCATGAATATTTTTTGTTTTTATGACAAGTTTTTTGGTTTTGAAGGTTTAATGCCAGAGACATGTTAGAGAGGCTTATGAACAAAAGAGTGTTATTGTTGGAGACTCACTCAACAGAAACCAGTGGGAGTCTCTTGCTTGTCTTCTTTACTCAAACCTATCTCCCTCTCGAGCCTATGTCAACGTTCGCAGTGGTGTCTATAAGGTTTTGAGAGCACTGGTAAGAGAGACTCCATAATCTTGTAATTCTTCTTTGCTCAGTTTGTGGAAGGTGATACAGAATGCATACAAGAATGTATATTTGCCTGCTACAGGACTATAACTGCTCTGTTGAGTTCTATTGGAGTCCATTTCTAGTCCAACTAGATGCAGACAATGCAAATGGCACTAGGATTCTGAAGCTTGATGAACTTTCTGCCTTTGCCCAGAATTGGAAAGGTGCAGAAGTTATGGTATTCAACACTGGTCATTGGTGGGTGCATCGCGGAAAAATCAAAGCGTAGGTCTAATGTAAACTATGATCATCGTTTGGAATGAAAAATACAGAAAAATTTATGTCCATTGATGGGAGTTTTGCAGGTGGGAATTGTTTGAACATGATGGAAGACTGATAGAGAGCATGAATGTAGACAAAGCATTTGAAATTGCCATGGAAACTTGGGCGCATTGGGTAGATGAAAATGTGGACACAGCAAGAACATTGGTCTTTTTCAGAAGCATATCTCCAGAACAAAAGGGAAGCAATGGTGCTACAACAAAACTGAACCCATAATGGATGAGTACTCCTATGAGGCTAAATTTCCCAGGTCACTGGTAGAAATTGTTGAGAGAACAATTGGAGGAATGAGGACACCGGTGAAGTACCTAAACATCACAAAGCTTTCTCAGTATCGCGTAGATGCACATCCAACGATTTATGCAAAGAAGCGAGAGCTCTCAATAGCGAAGCAACAGATGCAACCGGAGACTTATGCTGATTGCAGCCACTGGTGCTTGCCTGGACTGCCTGATACTTGGAACACACTACTGTATGCATCCATGGCTTTATCTAACTCCAGAGACATTTATAACTCTTCCCATTCGTTGTTTGATGCTTCCTTTTAACACTGATTGTAACTTTTTACTAAAGCTAAAATAGGACTTGTAATCAAATCGGCAACTAATTGCTTTTAGGGTCTTTTTGTTTGCTTGAAATATTTCTCTGTTTCACTTGATACTGATAGGAAACCACCCATCTGTGAATGGCAACAACTGGTTCACCTAACAATCCAAATATGTAAGTTCATCTCATATATGCTTTGTTTGTCCAACAAATGCGGACAGTTGGGTTACACTTAGATAAGCACCATGGGCATACACAAACTAAATGCTTGGGAAAAGTAAACAAACTCTTAGTGAAAAAACACGAGTAAGATCGAATACATCAAGACATTTGATGAGTGGTAAATGTATCACTATTTCTCACTCATTTGACCTAATATTTTGTACACTGGATAAGACATTTAACATTGTGATAAATCAAGCAAGCTCATGGAGTGAACATGTGAAAGACAGACCCATATAAACCATTCCATCTCAAACACATAGCACGAGAGCAAATTCTAGCGCTTCCATTATTCTTTCATCGAACAATGGGGAACAGACAGAAAGAGTATTTCCAACAACCCAGAAACAACATTGCAGAGGAAGAAAATAGATCTAATGGTATTATAATTATTTAATGAACTTGAAGAAAGTGTCAACTGATGAATTCTGAGTGGAATATATCCCTAATGGGAACTATAACTATAAATATAAATAAATTATTTATATTTTTTGTATCTTGTTTGCGTTTTATCCAATTTGCGCAATATTCTACAGGTAGTGGATGTTTAGCTGCTATTATTAATATCCAGTTCTGTGTCTTACTTACCATCGTCAGCATGGATTGGCTGCAAAAGTGACTTTGAAGAAATTATTTACACAAACTTGGCATTCTCGTATCTAAAGAAGCTCCCATTCCAACTCACAGGAGCCATGAGATGGTGATCCCTTCGTTTCAGCATTTTTTTGCTTGGATCTTACATCCTCTTCATACCAGACAGCAAGCTGTTTATATTCATGCTTTCTCGCTGATCTCATCCTTGAAGAAATAGCATCCTGAATCTTTTTCTGAACATGAATATGCAATCAAAGGGAATTAAAATGGGAGGAATGAAGAGTGAGAGACAGAGACAGTAAGAGGGAGAAAAGAAGAGAGATCAAGTACCTTATAAGGCCTGGGTTTGCTTTCCTTGCGAGTAACAAAGCAAAGTTCATCTCCATTCACCAGAACACAAGTTTCCTCAATTTGGTTATTATCAACTTGTTGAATGGTTTCAAATCCCTGGTCAACAACACTACTCTCAAGTGTATCCATAGTTAAGTAGTCTGATAGTCCTGAAAATTTTTACTCAAACAAGTTAATTCAAAAATGAACAATGTCGACATAATGCAAAATCACATATACGTCACATTTACAGTTAGATGTCTCATAGACAAGAAGATTCATATGTGATATGTTGCATCTGAATGAGACATATATACCTGGATGGCAAACAAAGGTGATCGTATCAGGAAATTTGTTTGGCTGTACATCTTCATTCACAAAGGACCCTACTGGAGAAACACCCAATGCACCCTTGCTTGCATTATCTAACTCATCATTAATTTCTCCAATCGACTTGCGGCTAGCCACTTGAGGTATAACTGAGGTTAGATTTGCAGCTACCTGGTCATCAGATGCTTCTTGATTTTTATCCATCAGTTCACAGGTTGATGATACTCTGCCGCTCAAGTCTCTTTCCATATGAGGGATTTCCCCAGACATTTCACTTGGAGGCATATTCTCCTCTTTAGATAATTTTTGCATGCAAAGACTCGATTGATTATGTCCACGCCTTAAATCATACTCCTTTGAGTACACCTCATCAGAGCATGCTGCTCCTTTGAAAGTATCCCTGGAGGATGCTTGGAATGAAGTATCTTCGATGTGAAATCCATGGAAAGGTCGTCCATGGCTTGCACTTTTATCCAGATCATCAGTTACATCATATTCATTCGAGTACACGTCAGAGCATGCTGCTCCTTTTACGTCAAAGCATGCTGCTCCTTTGATAGTATCCCCGGAGGATGCTTGAAATGAAGTATCTTCAAGGGGAAATCCTGATAAATCAACAGTTACATCATATACCTTTGAGTACACGTCAGAGCATGCTGCTCCCTTGATAGTATCCCCGGAGGATGCTTGGAATGAAGTATCTTCAACGTGAAATCCATGGAAAGATTGTCCATGGCTTGCACCTTTATCTAAATCAGCAGTTGCTAGTGAATCCACACTCAATTGCTCATTGTCAACCTTCCTAGCCTCTTCCTTGATGCTTGCTTTGGGCTTTTTATAGATCCCAATGACATCAGTATTTTGTTCTGCAGGTAAGTTGGACACTACTTTTCCTTTGACAAGATCCATTGAAGATGGAGGGAGAAAATCCTCCATCACATCAGAATAGAATTTTTTGACACTTGAACCAACTGTGTGCACCTGATTTTCGACATACTTAACAGTGTCCTGTACCAAAACACAATAATAAAAAAGTAAATTAATTGAGTGCTACCAACTTCAGCGAGAGTGAATGATCAGGACAGAAATGAATTGAACTAGGCTTCATAGTTCTGACAAAAAATAACCTTGGAAACAAACCTGTCAAATCCAAAAACTTGGATTGGGTTGGTTCCCAAAAAATAAATAAAAGGAACAGACACCGGTATCCGGTATTGATTCTGTATCCTCAGGTATTTAGCCATCATCAATTTAGGAAGTTCAAGAGATTGGCCCCTTAGGAACTCAACTAAGTTGAGAATGGTTTAAGATGGAACAACCATAAGAGCATACCTGGTATATAACTTCTTCAACCTCCAAGCACATAGTTTCAAACTTCTGGTATACATGCCCAACCCAGGTTATGCCCTTCAGATCCATACTGACCGCAAATAAACCTCAGTGGAACAGCTGTTTGATTTCCAATTTTTTTTCCTGGATAAAGAAAACTGCAAACCCTTCAGTTCCCGTCGAAGATAGTACTAATCATCAGCAGGGAATTAAATTAAAATTCAGTAGTGGAAAATGCAATTACTATGGGGAGGAGGTTTACTTCCATTGATGCACTTAAAAATACTAACCCATCAAAAATATCTTGCATAGGGCAGCTTTATAATGAAGACAAAACCAGAAAACAAATCTATAGTTCACAAACCGGACATAACAGCATGACTACACGATAATGCTTCACATCATATGTCAAACTTTTGCTGATATTTATGTCAAGCCAACAACTCAAATAATCAATTCTATGTACTATCATAATGCTAAACTTCTCTAGTTTGAAGAAGAATTAAAAAATAAAAAATTCCTCAGGATCATTATAGAAAAGTTTATAAGCAGTGTTAATATATGCAACTCTTCATTGCTATATTTGCATTCCAATGAAAAACCTTAAATCATTAACCAGTGAAATACTCCAGAATGTCAAAGTGATCTTCTAATTTTTGAATCAACAAGCAGAAATTTATCTGGCTTTGTAGTAGTCTTTGTGCCCCTGACTTGTGTCTCAAACAATGATATAGAATAAGCTTAAAGTTTAAACTACATATTTTCACGGTCAAGAAGACTGAGCTTCAGCAAGCTGTATCAACTTTAAATATGACACACACTGCATTTATAAATTGCTTTTGAAAATATCAGAAACACTTGCAGTTTATAAGCCAGCCGAGGGAGTAAAGCATGGATCACAAACAAATATATTACTCCCGCATTGGCATCCATACAAGGACCAGTAAACACAAATCCAAAAATTAAATATATTAAATAATTCTGTGAAAAGCTCCCTAATATCATGCATCTGATGTCCCCTACATTATTATGCACTCAGAAACGATACTTGCAATGATTTCTATATTTTGAAACGGTATTAAAAATTTCTCTCAAGCATGTAGGATAAAAAATTGTAAATTCAGCAAAACATGCTCCAAAATTTCAACTACACTTAGTCTAGAAAAACTGCAATAACCCCAGTGAGTATTTTTTTGCCCCAATCAAGGAAAACAAAAACAAGTAGGTATCGACATAGTGAAGCATTGAAACCTAAAATCTGTTGATCAGGACCAAGCTCAAAATCTTTAGAAAAACAGATCAAGGCTAGTATTGCTAACAGAACAATAGAAATTGCAGTGCCAGCGCCCAGCAGGCATTTCTGTCACAGCACAATTTGTACACCTTCCATCACTAGTCCATTAGCTTTTAAACAAAATTATTAAAGTACAAAAGACAGTTTCTTAAACCGATTCTAGGTTTCATTATGAAAAAAATTGACTTAACCCATAAATAGTAATCTCCTTTTCTATTTTATTTTAAATTTTTCATAATTAAAAAAAAAAAAAAAAAAAAAAAGAGAGAGAGAGAGAGAATCAAAATAGCAAAATGGTTACCTTCAACCCAAAGAAAATTCACAGACAATCTCTCCGTAAATAAAATTCACCAAACCCACTACCCACCTAAAAATAAATATATTAATAGACAAATAAAACCCAAAAAAAAAATTAAGAAAATATATATGAATTCATGTGATTTTTAGCTGACACTGCAAGTGACAATCAAGAACAAACAGAAACAAGCAAAAATAACTTCATCTCCAACTTAAAATATATATTTCCATAAATAGCATGCTAATCAAAACATAATCAACGAATAAAATGACATAATCACACACCCAAAAGGATTAAAAAAAAAATCTTACTTTACAATTCCAAGAAGAATAATAAGAAATTAAAGGGACAGAAGGAGCAATATTTAAAGCAATCCAATTGGAAGCTGAAACAACTTACGTGTTGTGAAAGATGACATAAACTGAGAAGCATTTACCTTTAAGAGAAGTTATGATTATGAATTCAGTTTTAAGAACAACAACTAAACCATTAAAAAAAATTAAAAATTAAAATTAAAATTGAGATGATAGAGAGTCGTAGGGACTCGGTTCACTGGCATCCTCTGATCACTGTGGTTTGGACACGTGTTCAACTCATTTCTGGGCCCCACTATCCGGTTTTTTTTTTTAATTTTGGAGGTGGCCGGGACCCGCAGTTACGGGATTTTGCTTTTCTTTTTGGGCCTATATTGGGCTTGTGTATAGATTATCCGCAGTTAAAGCCCATTAACGTTATTAGATCGAGCATATTTATTTTTATTATTAATATTTATTTAAGTGCAAATGCATCTTCAAATCCACTAGTTGATTTCGTTCCGCACGTTGGTTTTTATTTTTTTGGTTACATGAAATTTTTTTAGTCACTCGCATATGAATTCACTTAGGTCCTCATCATTATCAATGGATTTCTGAAATCCATATTCACTAAACATTATTTATATTCTCAATTATTACCTCCATGATCGAAGTTAGTAACAATTATTAAAGTATAAAGGAAGGAAATCATTGTTGCTCAAGCATAGACTGATCTTAAACATTAAGTGTTTATTAATTAGAGTTTATATATGGTGTTGTTCAGCATCAGTGACCAATAATTTACACAAATTATTGAAATTCTATTTAATAAGTAACTTTGAGGTTATCAATTTGTTTGTATATTAGTCCTCAAGGGTGTGATTTGGTGGCAGAAAGCTTAGGATTTGGTTGTCAGGTCTTGGGTTCGAGTGTCAAGTCCTGGATTCGAGTTTAGGGAGTACATTTCTTGTAAAAACCTGAGGCAGTTGTAAGTTTTACTCAATCCATTTAAGCTCGAATCGGGTGGTTTGACGGGATTCCACGTTTTCAAAAAAAAAAAAAATTATGTATGCATATACATCAAATGTCAAATGAATTTAATTTATTAAAAACGGGTTCAAAGTATGAAGATGATTTTTTTTTTTTTTTTGAAGAATATTTTCTTCTATTAAAATAAAACAATTCATCCCTTTATATTTTTAACTTTTTCTCATAAAAGATGGACCTAAATGAAGTATTCCAAATTTAATTGGATTTCAATTCAATTTTGTCTTATCTTCTACACATAAAAAAAGAAGAAAATATACGTAAGATGATGTTTACAATTCTTTAGCTCAATGCTTCTTAAATTGTATTCAGTACACGTGTTCTATTTAGGTGTCAATAAATTCCTTGTGCCTCAAAATTACTTTATATTAAAACATAAAATATTTAAATTATAAACTAATAATAATATGTAATTAAAAAAAATTAAAAAAACACAGTTAATTTTCAGAGGCAACTCCGTTTTGGTGCAAATATTTAACAAATATTTACCACATCAGTGAATAATTTTTTAAGATGTGCATTTCCAATCCACCAAAAAAACAAGACTTGAAAGTATGAACTGTCAATCCGATAGGCCATTTCATCCTGCAGCTTGAAAATCCCCGAAATCATCATCTGGCATATCCTGAGTACTTTCTTTTTCAGGGGAATGTTCTTCTTCTTTTGAGATTTCTTTGGTTGAGTCTGGGGACTCATCCTTAGAAGTTCCTTCGAGACTGAGCTTTTGCGGCGAGTTCAAGGGACTCTTCTGAACAGCAGCAGCAACAGGTGAAAGAGGTGCTGGGGGAGGTGGTGGTGGTTTGAGACAAATCACGGGTTCTTTACCATTACCCTTATCGTCCAATATGAGATTGTTCAGACCCTGCTCAAAAAACTTGGATTTTACGAGGCCACTGCTTTTCTGATGACACCAATAGGAGAAAGCATTCCATGAGAAACTAAAATATTAAATATACTGCATCCGCTATTTGACATCCTTGACATGGAGATACAAATAAGCTTACATTCTTTAGTTGGAGGTGAAGGGTCTCCCCTTCTTTTAAACTGTAATCAACAGATGAAGTATTCTGGAATTGCTGTTCCATCTCTTCTGCGGTTTTCTTTTTGTCCAGATAACTTCACAAAAAATTCAGAAACAGCATTAGAAATATCGTTGCTGTAGTTAACTGTATAAACTACCAAAAACTTGCCTCTAAAAAGCAGTGTGACAAAAAGATTTTTTTTTTCAAACAACAGCGCACATGGGTAGATGAATAATACTTTATGTGATCATGAAGTGCTGCTTGGAAGTCATAAGCTTCTGTTCTTTCCCGGAATCCAATGCCAATGAAAGCATGTCTAAGGCGACCACCTATGTAACTTCCAAAATGTTAAGTTCGATACTCCAAAGTAAAACAATCAACAGAAGAAATTAAGAGTAACAATAATACATCTAGAGAGGCTTATAATTAAATATAGGAATCAAATACTATAGGGGCATCGAAAATAGAAAAAGACGAAAGAGAAGGATATGGGTGATCATAACAGGGGCAAATATTTTGAAAATGCAACCAAAGCAACACAAATCGTGATTTAGTATTACATATAGGGAGACCTTGAAGAGAAATAAGAAGAGAAAGGCTAGCGGGAACAGGTAAGGGAGAATCTAACTTAATATTCAGCAAGGGATATGGATGGAAAATCCAACTATCACAATCATTTAGTTACATTACAATGGATCAATTGTGAAAGAGAAATAAAATTAAATATAATAAATGAAATCTGAAAAAAGGAATAGGTACTCACCAATGTTCTCTTCTATCCGAAGAACAAAGTATCTGCAGAAGAGAGGACTTTCATTCAAATACTTGCCAGATTATGAGATACTATATAGTAATAGAAGCTAAGTAACAGTCTTGGGCAGAATATAGTTAGATCTGCTGCAAGATTAGTCTCATACTACTAGTATGAATTATTGACATAACCTTTTCAAGAATAATCAAATTAAGGTATGCTAAAATTTCAGTTTGAAATGAACACAACCTGCTGCTGTCAATTACGGCTTCCACTGGATGAAGTTCGCCCTTTCTCAAAAACGCCCGAGCATATAATTCACCTATGTAAAAATAATTGCAGAAACATATTATAGGATAGTGAAAAAGGTATTGCACATAATTTGTGTTAAGAAAACAAAAAATCAAGCTTACCTGTGGACTTATCTTCAAGTCTGATTATGCACTCTTCTCCCTTGCTGACAACTTTCAATGTTCCCTCCCATGCCCATTTGTTGACATTCCATTCATCAGCCCTACAATAAAATTCAATAATAAATATCCATATTCATTTCCCAGAAAATAAAGTTACAGCAATAAGATTGTGAATGGATATGATTAAATTAGGAACTATGGCGCACAAAAAATCCTCCATAAGGCTAATACTTGAAAGTATCTATATTAGATATACAATACTATTCAATTGCTGGAGGTTACAAAGATATAAAATCTTTTGAGTTTTGACATGCTGGGATCGAAGAGGCACTTGCTAAGTTCAATGCTATGACTTTGTGAAAATCAAACTCAGTCTTAGCATAAATAACATACACATCGTTTCATGTTAGTTTGATTGTAATCTTTCTTTCAAGAGTTGAGCTAGCTCCAAGTCTTATCAAAAGCATCCAACAAATAAACTTAAATCAGAACACCCAGAAGACAGTTGCCTAAAACAAATTAAAGGGAGTCCTCCCCGTGGAATAATGCACAATCCCATGAGTATGTCAGCATCTATCATTTGGTAATGATAACAAATTAAATAAAGGGCAAATTAGAATAAAAGAAAGGTAAACCTATTTAGCAAATCTAAGAATTATCAATAATTTATAGAAATTCCATTGTTCTAACCCAACTTGCTAAATGCCAGTAATGTGTCTGCGTGGGTGTATGTGTTTCAACCATGTGATCATTAATAGAGTCACCATGTCAATCACTGTTATCAATCTGCAACATTTTTCTACAAACACTGCATAAAGAGTTTCTGGAAAACTGGAACTTTCAAATTGCTTATTCATCTCATTTCAACTCCTTTAACGTGGAATGGGCTGGTTAGGTGGGTTTGATGAACTGTTACAAATGTTAAAACAAAAACTTAAACAATATTTTTATCATCCTGCCAGACCAGTCACTGTTTCCAAGTCAGTAGAAACTAAAGTCAAAAGAATATTAAATGAAGTAAAGGGATTGAAGACTAAAGCTCCTGCATTTAGTGCTTTATCAGCAACCTTTTACAACAATTCTCATTAGGAACCTACAAGACAGACCCTAACCATCTCCTATTACGATTCTTCAGCAGCATACAAGAACTTTTCATGGGAAAAAAGGTGGAAGCAACATCCCCCACCTCTAATCTTGTCAAATGACCTTCTTCCATATTTAACATTTAGTAAAGAAGAATCTGCCAAGGCCCCGATATCCTCTATATTGTTTGTCTCTTTATATATTATTGTGGAGGATATGAAAGCAGGAAAAATCATTAAAAGAAAGAGAAAGAAAAGGGTCAAAACTAGGAATCTAGCTTCAAGATAACAAGACTTCCTTCTCTTTTAAGCCACGAAACACATTACACTTGGACATCTACAGTTACATTAAAAATGTTTGCATAAACAAGTTGAGGGACTGAAAGCACAGAATAAGATAAGTATCACAAAGAAAGAAAATTTACAAACACGTACAAATACATCAAGAGAAACAACAATTGGCTAGGAAATTAGAAATATCAAACGTTAGACCACAAATCTTATAAGCAAACAATAGAGATAGCTTTTCATGCTCAGTAACAACCTGTATGAAGCTGCACTTTTCCTCGGGGGAATCTGCAGAAATAACATGTGAAATTAGGAAAACATCACATGCCCAAAATATTGGACACAACTATTCATAACATTATTACAGCAAAACTTAAAGAAGTACAAAGAAACAACAAAAAGCTTTTGAATGGAAAATGATCTTTTAACGTCCATAAATCTCATGATAGGTACCCAAAGATTCATAGTTAACTTTGATAGAAGCTTCACTGGAAACAATAACACATTGAACTAATCACCACCAGAATCACAAAGGAGTGTCTAAATTGATTCCTTTCTGCCGATAAGCCCCAATTGCATCAAATGAATCACAAAAAATAGGGCTCTTTCGTAAACTAATAGCTATTATCGTCAATTCTGTGATATATAATTTCTTTAATTACAAGTATGATACCTATTTGCCCAAAAAAACCTCGAAGATTCCCGCTCGTTAATACATGGAATCCAATAAGCCTGAAATCCTAAACTCATCCATTAAGTTTTATCATCACTGCTACCATAATGCCTTCATTTTATTAACATTTCTTTAAAAATAAAATACTTCATCCTCAATAATTCCCCGCAAAAACGCACAACATACAATATCAATCAGAAAATTCAAATAAAAAAAAAAAAAAGTATTTTGATAACATGCATACATAAATTTGGACTTAGATCAGAGACCAAATGTAACTCACAAGCAACAAAAATTAATATTTGAACTTAAAACCTGCGAAAGAGTATTCGATTTCATCCATTAAAACATAATTACAAGATTTGTTTTGAAGCTTAAAGATTGACTTACCAAATAAACGTAACATTCCGAGACTTGAAATAGAACAATCTCTAAAGCTTCAGTTTCCTCGTTCGTTTCTACGATGTCGTTTTGATCCTCTCTTACCTTCTTCTCTTCTTCCTTCTCCATGATCTACAGCAGGGGAAAAAAACAATTTTTTTTAAAAATTTTGAGGATCTGAGTTTTCAGTTCAATCAGGTAAGGACTGGATGGTAATTTAGTATAATGAGAATGGTCTTTTACGATATGGTATGAGATTGGAACACAATTGGAATGTTCCTTTCTTCTCAGTTTGTAGCTTGAAGACGAAAATTCATTACGTTAACCGAAAACGGTCTATCGCCGTTGGATTGAATTGTTGGAGATTGATTTGACGGCTGTGATTGCCTGTGTCCTCAGGTTTCAAGTCAATGAGATGAACGGCTTTGATGGAGTGAACAGGTAGGGAGCAGTTTTCCTAAGGGAAGGACACGTGTTACTACGAGCAACAAGAAACTCCTAAACAGACATACCAAACATGAGTTTTTGTTTTTTTGTTTTTTTTCCCCACACATTTAGTAATTTTATTAAAATAAAAATAATTCAGTTACACTAAAAACAGATGGACAATAAGAAAGTGCAGTATAAATTTAATGATTATGCTAACGAATGTCTTGAAGACACTCATTAAGAATTTATTTTTGAAAAGTTTTCACATTAATTTTATGAGAAATGCAGAAAACTGTCAAAACATTAATTATTTTTTCATTTTTCCCATAAAAATTTTCCTAAAATGAATCATTAACGAGTGCCCTTATGGCACTCATTAGCATTTCCCTAAATTTAATTCAATAGAAATTTGATTTACGTTGAAAACTTTGATGGGTCTGCCGTAGACCCGGCCGGCGGTTCAGTTCCGGTTCTGAACCGAACCAAACCGGTCGGTTTCTGGTTCCACACTGAAGTGGAACCGGAACCTTGAACCGAACCGGAACCGACCGGTTCGAACCTTTTTTTAATTTTGAAAATAAATTAAAATAAATGAGATTAATTTAATAAATAAATAAAATTATTACATTGAAGAGCTTGAGCTTAAATTTTTAAAAATTTAAGTTGCCTACGTATCCTCCAGGGGTGAGAGGAATCAAAGCTCACGTAGTTCCATTACAATTTAAGATATTTCCCCTTTGTAAATTTACAATTTTATAATTATCAATCATCATTATCAGTCGATCCTTCAGCTCCGGTTCCGCTTGCACTTGTTGTTGCAGATGCATTATCGAACAAATCTTCAAAATCATCGGGGGCATCTTCTTGTTGTCTCAGATCAGCTCGAGTCCAATCATCCACACAAGCTGTTGCTTCTAGAGTGCTTGGATGTAATGAAGATCGTCTAGCTTCCAATATATTGTCTCCCAAACTGAAGGCTTGCTCAACCTCAACGGTGGAAATAGGTGCTGTCAATATCTCTTTAGCAATAATTGATAAAACATTATATATATTTTGATGTCGGTTCCACCAGTTAAGGATTTT